>CAUYON010168436.1:0-27015 GCA_963573935.1 Arctocebus calabarensis
TTTTTTTTTTTTTTGTTATGCTCTTCTATTCATCATTTCTCCCCCGCCCCTTCCCGCCCCTCTTGCGCCCCCCCGCGCGCGGGGGGGCGGCGGCGGGGGGCGGCCCCCCCCCCCCCCCCCAGAGAGGGCAGGCTCTCTATAATAGAGTACGTGTCTGCTGCAGGTACTATCTTGGGTATTGTTTTGTTGTTGCTTTTAAAGATGAGAAAGCAAAAGCCCAACATCTAAAAAAAGATTAACATTCAAAAGCCACACAGCTAGGGTGAAAGAAACATAATTCAGCTCCAGACTCACTGCCCTTGAAGCCCGTGCTTCAATCTTTACAACACAAAGGACCATGGACCAGTCCCCGGAGCAAGAACAGGTGGTGCCCTTTTCCAAAGTCAAGCTTTGGGGAGAGAAGCGCCCCAAACATAGAGGTAGGTGTGTGGCCCCAGTCAGAAGAAGAGGGATTCTCAACTAAGCAGGAAGAGTGTGCAGCTCCCAGAGCTTGAGAGGCAACACAAGATGTTTGCAAGAAGAAGGCTTCCGATTCTTTTTCCCTTCTGGGTGAACAATTTGGACAAGTACAAATTCTCAGGGATACAAGTCATCGTCTATAGTGGTTCCATGTTTTCTATCGTCCCAAACATTATGCTGGCTGCAAGGGAGAAGCACACACAAAGGAGAAGTTAACTTTAGGAAATGGGATTAATGATTTTAAATCCACATGCTAATTAAGTTATAAAATCCAAGACACACATGTGAAACTAATTAAAGTTACCCCATTTCAAAGGCCGTCTTAGAGATGGCAGGGACATCCAGGCTTCCTTTGCTTCTGTGGGATAATGAGACATTAGTGCTGAGGGAACCTTGGGGCAGTGGTAAGGGCAAGCATCTCGGATCGTGGAAGTGTGGTCCGTAATCAGAGCTCCCGTGTGGAGGGGTCACACTGATTTTGATCGGCACAAATGGTTCCTCACCTTTGAGGTGATCAAAAAGAGAAATTGTAACCATAACAAAAGTTAAATAAATTTCTATCATGTGTACAAATGAGATCTTAGTCCCCCTCTTTGTTACAGTAGAACCCGGGTAGAAGCCTTTTCTTATTCGTTTAGGGTAAAATGAGATATTATTGCAAAACAAGATAAGTCCTCTTTACCATTCAAGTACTGCAAGCATTTTAGGCTGCACTGGGTAAGTATATATTGAAACTATGACACACTGAGTCATTCCTGAGTCCCTCTAGACTCCTTTGCTGGGCACCCTGGATGTGTACATCTATGCTAGAAGGAAGGAAGGTCACAAAGCGCAGCATAACTAATCCCTGCCCACAGCAAGTTCACGGACCAGTCAGGAACCATTAATATCACCGTGTGTTGATGGTTTCTCCTCTTTGTGGAAAGTTGACGAAATTCTTAAGCAAGACAAAACACATCCGTGTCTTGGTGTCCCTTTAAATGGGAGGGTAAGTAACACCAGCTAGCTGTTACAACCACCACCAAATCTGCATGGCTTAACCCCCCAAAAAGGTTTGTTTATTTTCACACTAGAGGCTTTCCTCTATCATGCAGCCACGGAATCCTGAAAATCTGGACTCCAACTGCCCTGTGGCAGGAAGCAAGAGGGCTAAAGGGAGGCTGATGGACATCACTGCCCCTGCGTTCGTTCTACGGGCAAGAACTGAGTCGTAGGCCCCAACCTCACTTCAGGGGAGGCTGGGAGTGCAGTTTCCCTGGACGCTCAGCAAAAGGCATGATGAGGGGACACAATTTCCCTCTGCCATGCTTGGAAATTATGCTTTCTTAGTTGTTGTTGTTGTTGTTGTTGTTTTTTCTCAAAAGGTCTTTCCCTTACTTGAAATATAAGATTTGCTTCTGTATTCCTGACCAAATCATGATGAATAAAACATTATGACATAATGATTTAGAGCACGGATTTTGATGTGAAGAGATAAGGCTTGATGGACCAACTCTCCTACAAGGGCGGGGATAATAATTCTACTAAACTCATAGGGCTGTTGTGAGAATTAAATGAGTTAAGGAATAAAATCATATCGCACACAGTATGAAATCAAGGAAAAATGAATATCCCATCTCATAGGAAAACTGCCATTGCTGAGGCTTCTTCTCCGAAGCCTTAAGAGAACGGCCTTTCTTTATACCCTTTCATCTAAAGTTGATACCTCTAAGAACTTTACCTTTCCATGAGGTCTTAGGAGCATCTGTTCCAGATCCTTTTCCTTATGGTGTCATAGCCTCTTAGGGAATGACGCAGAGGCCCGAGGCCGAGTGAGCTCCCCCAGACCATCCCTCAGTGGGACTTTGTGAATCTAAGAAGACAAAAGGATCTGGTTACAGTAGAATCCGGGTAGAAGCCTTTTCTTATTTGTTTAGGGTAAAATGAGATTTCCTGAGTTTAAAATTTTGTAACTTTGGTTTATACAGCTGAGATTTCTTATTAACTTCCGAGATTTATGTGTCCCGGACACACGCTATGCACCATGACAAAAGGATGAGCTTGACTGCTCCGGAAGGACTCAGTTGTGTCCTCTTAAGTATTGTTTTCCCCGGGTTTATCCAGGAAAGCATGGGTGGCCCTTACATGATTGGGAAACTAACTGCTTACTGAGGAAAGAAGGGGTCATAGGAAATGCCTAATTTTATCCTAAGCTCCAAGTCCTAGATTCCTTACATTATTTTTCAATGTTCCCTGCCTCTCCCCCTCAACCTTCAATGTAAATTTTATGTTCATTTGTTTATCTTTGTATCTCATGCACATAAAATCAATATATTCTTTGAAAAATGCACACTGAGGTTTTGTGGTCTTTAGTTTAAATTACTGGTATTATACAATAAGTAAAATGACCACACAATTCATTTTCCAATAAGACACTTTTGAGATTGAAAGAGTCAACTAGTAATAATAAGCAAAAAATGGAACTAGCCCTGTCAGACTGAGATTTATGATTACCTTAACTATAAATTAATCCTGTCCTTTAAGGTTTTAGTATAATGTTCAATTTTTTCATATCTTTCTACATTCAGATGACTGAAGAGCATCTCATATTATGTGAATGCATTATATATGACCTCACAAAAAACTATGAAGAATGATCCCATTTTCTTTTTAAAATCGGCATTCTTCAAATGTTAGTGAGCCACAAGTTTCTTTCATATAAATATATACAAGTTTCTTTTGTAAAAGAAACTCCTACTGCCAGGCCTGTAAATGGACATACCCATTCTCTGTCCATTTTCCCATCGTGCTTTCCTTTCCTACTTGATTTGCACAAGCCCCTACATATTCTAGATGTGAGTCTTCTTCACATTTCAGATTATATAAATGGTCTTCCTCAGTATCCCTTCTTCCAGGTTTATCTCTGACATTCTTGGTTAAACGCACATCTTTACTTTTGCTAGGTCAAGTCTCTTAATTCTCACTCTCTATTTTGAGTATTTTGAGCTTCTAAAAATCTATTGATGATCTTTCCTCATCTCAAGAACATTCTTCCTCATTTGTATGAGCTTTAAATCTTTACATTGCACGTGTAGGCTTTCATCACAATTGGAGTTTATTTCATAGTGTTGTGAGTTAGAAACCCACCTTTAATATTTAAATTTCAGTGACCCAGATTTCCCAACATATTGACTAAACCCCTATCGCTCACCACTGATTCAGGCTGCCACCTCCATTACATGCCAAGTTTGCAGGGTTCTAGGTCTGTTGCTGGCCTCTTTGTCAACTTCTGTCCAAAAATACTGTTTTTATTATTATACAATTGTTTGGAAACATGCTATTCCCATATCCCCTCTCTTTGTTCCCAAAGTTTCTTAACTATTGAATGTGTTTCAAATCATTTTGCCAACCTTCCAAAAACCTGCCACTGAGAATTTGTTTAGAATTGTATTCGGTCGATAGATGGATTTGAATGAAACTGATTAGTTACAAAATTAACTTAGCCAAGGGGTGGCAGCAGCAGAAACAGCAAACTGAGGACTTCTGAGAATTCCCTTCTCTAGGAAGGCAACAAGGCTCCTGGCAGATGTTTTCAGAGTCATCCTTTTTAGGATGCAGGAAATTAACCAGAGGCATGAAACAGACCAGGAACATTTATTCAAGAAAAACATCAGAATCTCAATAAGAACATGAAGCTTTGTCTGCCTTCTTTCTCCAGCTCCCCAAGAGACTTGAAAACCAACATCCTTTAATCATGATGAAAACCAGCACCCTGGCAGCTACCAGTGGAGACATAACTGGGTCAGAGCCCTTCAAAGCCCCCTGTCCAGAGAATTCATTACAAAGGAGCTTCCTCAATAAGACTGATTTCTCCTTAGAAACAAGAGGGGCCAGAATACAAGTGAACATTAAGTTATCTCATCAGGGAACTCGGGTCCAGCACTCCTTTTCAGTGCTAAGAATTATTATACAATTGTTTACATAATAGAGTTTGCTTTTTCTTAATAATTTTCTTCTATGTTGTTGTTTTAATTATTTTTCAACACCACGTCTTGGTTGCTATTATAAATGACGTTTGCACTGCTGTTTGGTCTAAGACTGTCTGATCATGGACATCTAGTTGGTGCGGGGGATGCTGATGACTTCTATGTATTGATCACCTCTCAGGGAATTTCACAAAACCTTGTGATGGTGGACATGGCTCATCCACGGATGGATAAAGCCATTGGATTACACAGCCCCATCCTGATAATTACTGTTGAAATGATAATATTACCTGCAAATAAGGCCGATTATACCTCTCTTCTCATCTACATATGCATTTCATTCTCTTTTCTGAAGGAGTTGATGTATTCAGTTGACTGTCATTCACAGAACCAATGTTGAACAGTCACGCCAACAATGGGAGAATGAGATTGAAGTTTTTCCATTGACTATAAGAGTAGATGTAGGGCTTTAATAAATAACTTCCAAAAAACTAAAAAAAGTTCTCTTCCATTTCTAAATTCATAATAGTATTAATTTTGAATAATAAATTGGACTTGAACTCTATCTTATGCTTTTCTGTGCATCCATTTCTATTAAGATTATGCAGAATATTGTCTACTTTCAATTATGTGATGTATTACATTAGTCTTTAGTTCTCAGCCTTCCTTGTACTTCAGCTATGAATACTCTATGATCAGGATCAAACATGCACTAATGCTCTCACAGAATTAGAAAATGAATATTTTATTTAGGATTTTAAATCTTTATATAAATAATATTAATGTTGTAATATCTTTATGCAGTTTTGGAATCAATCTTACAAAAGCTTCCTTAAATGTGTTGGTGGATTTAGTGCATCCCAACACCTGAGGACACTTTCCAGCCTAACAGAGGAACAAGAAACCAATATCCTTTTCATGGGTACTCTTTTCCTGTGACCAGGAAATGCCATCATCTGTAATCCTCCCTAAGGAAAAATTTAACTTAACCAAAACTTTACCCTTAATGGACAGGGTGCAGTGGCTCACACTTGTAATTCTAGTAGTCTGGAAGGCTGAGGTGGGTGGATTGCTTGAGCTCAGGAGTTCAAGACCAGCCTGAACAAGAGCAAGACTACAACTCTACTAAAATAGAAAAACTGGCCAGGTGTTATGCACGACTATAGTGCCCGCTACTTAGGAAGCTGAGGCAAGAGGATACCTTGAGCCCAGGAGTTTGAGGTTGCTGTGGGCTAGGATGCCACAACACTCTACCCCAGGATGACAGAGTGAGACTCTGTCTCAAAAACAAACAAACAACAACAAACAAAAACCCTCTACTCAGATGCATTTATTACAGTGTTAACCTAAAATAATACAAAATTTGTATCAATAATTTCTTATCTACTATATATGAAAAAATGTGTATAAGAATTTCAACTACTAAAAATAAATTGGGTATACATGGATATAGGAAAGATTTCTCCATGTGTTTTTAAATTTGAAAGAAAAAGAAAAATATAAAATAACATTTTCTCTATGACTTAAAACAATTCTTTGTATAGTCAAAAACTATGTCTAGGATAAAATATGAAAAAATGAAATATCTGTTGCATGTGTTTGTTGAGATAAGAGAATATTTAATTTTTTGAAAAATTGTTTAACAATGCTGCATCATCTTCTGATTATAAAAAATAAGTGGATTCAATAGTAGACAAAGGAATTAGAAATTATCATGCACTAAGCAAGGGATTAAAAAAACTGATCAATAATAGGTAAAGAAAAGTGAATCAGTCATCAAGCTTTAAGATAGAATACAGATTGTTTCATGGTTGAAAAACAAAGGACCTCTGAAATCAGCCATGAGCCACCCAGGTGGGATTTAGAAGAAATTGGCTAAAAAAAAAGAATTTGGTTACAGTCCTACATGTTCATCAGAGTAACCCAATATCCCAATATTCAGTATGGAAGTAGAAAAAATGTCCAATCATATATGTTTCTATTGAATTCTTCATGCACCTATAAAATTGCCCATCAATGCAAAATATGTAGGGACTTAAATATGCTAGTTGTAAAAAATAATTAGCATGACATCCCACTTATCTGAAGGTTAATTCAAGACTCAGAAGAGGGAGATTGCATATTACAGCTAGAAGAAAAAACATGAGCCATCTCTACGTCACACTCTGTCCTTCCTTCCCCTCCTACCCATCCTTCCTTTTTTCACCACTACGTCCCCCCTCCTGGTAAAATCTATGCCATGTGACTTTTTTCAACATCTGTTTCCTTTCTTTTCTTTCACAGAAAGCACACATGAATAATCAGACTGCAGTGCTGCTGTTAATTGTAAAAATCATTAGTAAACTTCCAGGTGCTGTTTACTATATAAGTATTGTAATTTTCTATCCTAAAATCAGCAACTCCCCCACATCATTGTCTGCCCTGGGGCGTGAGCACTGTGCAGCTTTAAGGCTGTCAAAGGCAGTTGCAGCCCCATTTACTGGGACTGAAAGAGATCTATCCACACCTGCAGTGTTTGAGGCACTAATTCCTGATATTAGCCAGACCTCATGAAGAGCAGGCCCTTTTGCCAGGAACCTCGTGATGCCATACTTTCCAGCCCAAGTGGAATCATTGCAACGCACCGTGGTTGGCTGACACCCACCCCAAGTTCTTCCTCCTCCCTTTCTACCTCCACCTCTCCCCATTGTCCAGAGATTCTGGAAAGAAACCTGTAAAGGAGATATAGCCGATCTGGATGCCCCAAGGTGCCCGACTGTGTGCAGTTGCAAATGAGACATGGAGGAGGAACAAAGTCATGGACCCTTGAGAGCCCAAACTGCATGAGGGAGGCAGAATCCTGGAGATTTTACTGAGCAAGAAGACCCCAGGGCAAAGAAGAAGAAAGTTGCCTAATGCCACACAAATGCTGACTAATGCTTTGGTTATACAAAACAGATTACAACTTCCATCTGTTTCCTTAAAGGCACCTGTGGTTTTCCTCAAGAAATTTAAGATAAAAGGAAACAAAGCTTGAGTTTACATTTTCCCAGGTACTACAATGGCATCCTCTGGTACACCTGCTGTTCTTTCCATCGGGCTTCCTATTCCTGCTATGATCCTATAGGTAGAACCCCACACACCCACCCAAGGCAGACTCCGGTGTCTCTGCAGGAGTATTGCCACAGCCATCCAGCTGCTCCCTACTGCCCTCTGTCTGCCTAACAGCCTTGCCATTATTTGCACTGTGTCACCTGCTTGCAAGCCCCCACTTCAATGATATTTGAAGTACCTCTAATAAGAATGGTTTCCTTTCTTTTTGTCTTATATTCTAATATATATAAATATGTATTGTAAAATAGAATATATATCCTATTTTTATAATCTGGGTACAATATACAAATAAATGAATAAAATTGATTGATAGAGTCTTTCTAATATCTAATGCTTTAATAAATGTTAGAGCTAGGAAGTCCTTAGAGATCATCTTTCCCGACTTCAAAATCAATTTCCTCATTGGAGGTACAAAGAGTGGTTATGCTGAACTAAGCTTTCCATGTGGCACTATCACCATTCCCTTCACGAGTGTGTTCTACAGGGAGGGGCGGGGAGGGCAGCCATACATAAGGGACAATGGGAAATTGCAGCCAAATGTACTTTTATTTGGACAATATTCATCACAAAATTTTACTAAATATTCTCTATATCTTTGTACAAACTAGAGGTTATTCCCAGAACTGTGCCTCCCCAATTCCCTTCCCCATATTCTGAGAATGAGAGGAAGAAGTTTTCCTTCCCCAGCAGCCTCCTGCCTGATGGGCAGAAGTGCAGAGAGAGGGTACGGCCTTCTCAGCACCTCCAGGTAACTCCCACACCTCCCCTGCTTTGCCAATGTTTCCACTCTTCTTTGTTCCCCTAGCCCTTTCAAAAGTTTTGTTAGATCTTAATTCCTTGAGTGAAAGTCTTCCTATGAGAAAAGAGTTATCTTTTAAAAAAATGATGAGGTGTCAGTTAGATACTCATGGGGTGGGAGGAAGAGGATGAATCATGACCTCTACCTCATATAATACATAAAAACCAAATCCAGATAGCTTTATAGATCTAGTGTGAAAAGCTTAAAAGTAAAGATCTAAGACCATCTTTATAAACTTGGAGTAGATAAAACTTAAACAAGGCATTAAAAATTGCCTACCATAAAAGACAAAATGATAAGTAGGACTCTATATTAAAGTTAAGATCCTCTAAAATCAAAAGATACTGTTAAAAGAAGTAGAAATGAAATAGGGAAAAGATATTTACAAAATATGTTTCTAAGAAGACTACACAGAATATATATATAACAAACTTGTACAAATCAAGAAGGAAAAAAACCAGACATCCCCAAATGGGAGAAAGGCTAGAACCTTTCTCAAAAAAAAAATGTTTAAAATTGCTCAACTTTATTAATCCTCAGAAAAACACAAATTAAAGCCACTATAAAGTCTACAATTTCAAAGACGGACAGATAAAACCAAGTGTTGTGTTTCAAGAAACGAATACCTGTTGGAGAGAACACTGGTATAATTGGGCTTGCCTATAGTTGGAAAACACTGGCAAACTGACATTATCTACTAAAATTGAACAGACACATTCTATCTCTACATAGATATCAAAATAAGTGTGTGTGTATATTCACAAAAAGACACACTCAGAAATACTGAGCGTGTAAATATTTGAATAGTCCCATAGTAGAAACAACTCAGCTATCATCAATAGTGAATAGATAACTGGTGGGTTCAAATGTAACTCAAAAAAACAATGATAGTGAAATAACTATAATGTTTTCCCAGGGAATTTTGAATTTGGCGAATTATAATGGAAAAGAATCCACATACCAAAGAATACACACTAGATCATTTCATTAGTATAAAGATAAAAGTCAGAAAAAAAAATCTATGCTTTTAAAAGTTACAAAACCTGATTTCTCCTGAGAAGGGAAGTAGGGGAACTTTCTGTTGATGTCCAACTTCTCTGGATTCTTTTGGGGGGGCTGTTCAGTTTGTGTCTTCGAACTTCACTGTTAATATTTGTTCATTGTTCTCTATGAATTTTATACTTTAGTGAAAAGTTTACATGAAAAAATCCTTCAAACTTGGGGTACCTAGAGTGGTTTCTGTTTTCCTTATAAATTACTGAAAGTACATAGGTAATAAGTTTCAGGGCCAGCTCATGTAGGTGATGTTACTACGACAACTGTGATAAATATTTCCAGCTTCAAGAGTCCATAGCAACCTGCAAGTGACAAAGATCAGCTGTTAGAACAGAGATTTTCAATGGGTGTGGGGTGAGAGGGTCTTAGGTGTGCTGTGAAAATTCTTAAAGATCATTGATTAAGTTATTTTCAAAAGAAATTCAAAGCACAGTAAATATATTCTTTTCTTTTACTTTTTGCGTGGATAAACATAATTTAAGTGTTCCACTAGATAAAAAAGATTGACAAATACTGACGTGGAGGTTTTCCATCATGCGTATAGATCCATCTCTCTTTGTGGGTCTTAGTAACAACTCTCAATGAAGGTCAATAGCCCAAGAGAGGCAAGATGGGTGGACCCAAGAAATGATTCAAATCTCCTTTCTTAGGAAGGACTTAGAAACATCCCTGGCACTAGACAAGGGCAAGAACCACCCATAGGGCCTGCCAGCTGCCTGCCAGTGTCTCGGGATTCAAAATGTCTTCTCTTCCCATCATCCTGCTAAATTGAAAATTGTGCCTCCCTGAAATCCAACGAAACAATACTTTCTCACTTGAAATAACAGAAACTTTTTTTATTATTAAATCATAGCTATGTACATTAATGCAATCATGAGGTACCATGTACTGGTTTTATATACAATTTGAAATATTTTCATCAAACTGGTTAACATAGCATTCATGGCACTTTCTTAGTTAATGTGTTAAGACAATATGCTACAACTAGTGAATTTCACATGTACCATTGTAAGATGCACCATAGGTGTGGTCCCCCCCAATTTTCGTCCCCCTAGCCCTCACCTCCCTCTCTCCTTTCCCCTTAGTCTTGGGCTAGAATTGGGTTATTGCTGTCATAAGAAAGCTATATTTGGTTTCTTAGTAGGGCTGAGTACGTTGGATACTTTTTCTTCCATTCTTGAGATACTTTACTAAGAAGAATGTGTTCCAACTTCATCCATGTAAACATGGAAGAGGTAAAGTCTCCATCTTTCTTTAAGGCTGCATAATATTCCATGGTGTACATATACCACAATTTATTAATCCATTTGTGAATCGATGGGCACTTGGGCTTCTTGCATGGCATAACAATTATGAATTGGGCTCCAATAAACATTCTGGGACAAATATCTTTGTTATAATGTTTTTTTGGTCTTCTGGCTATATACCTAGTAGAGGAATTGTAGGATTGAATGGCAGGTCTATTTTTAGATTCCCTAAGTCTTCTCCAAACATTTTTCCAAAAGGAACATATTAGTTTGCATTCCCACTAGCAATGTAGAAGTATTCCCTTTTCTCCACATCCATGCCAACATCTCTGGTTTTGAGAGTTTGTGATGTGTGCTAATCTTACTGGAGTTAGATGATATCTCAAAGTAGTTTTGATTTGCATTTCTCCGATGATTAAGGATGATGAGCATTTTTTCATATGTCTGAGGGCCGTATGCCTGTCTTCTTCAGAGAAGTTTGTCCTCAAGTCCCTAGCCCAATCTGAGATGGGATAACTTGTTCTTTTCTTGCTAATACATTTGAATTTTCTGTGGATTTTGGTTATTAAACCTTTGTTAGAGACATAACCTGCAAATATCTTCTCCCATTCTCAGGGCTGTTTGCTTACTTTACTTACTGTGTTCTTGGCTGTGCAGAGCTTTTTAGTTTTATCAGGTCCCAGTAGAGTATTTTTGATGTTGTTACAATTGTCCAGGGGGTCCTCCTAATAAAATATTCACCAAGGCTAATTCCTTCAAGAGTTTTCCCTGCACTTTCTTCTACTATTTTTATAGTTTTATGCCTTAAGTTTAAATCTTTAATCCAGTGAGAATCTATCTTAGTTAATGGTGAAAGGTGTGGATCCAGTTTCAGTCTTCTGCAGGTCACCAGCCAGTTCACCCAGCACCATTTGTTAAATAGGGAGTCTTTTCCCACTGAGTGTTTTTTATTGGCTTGCCAAAGATCAAATAACAGTAAGTAGCTGGGTTCATCTCTTGGTTCTCTATTCTGTTCCATATATCTACCTCTCTGTTTTTGTGCCATTACCTTGCTATTTTGATCACTGTAAATTTATAGTATAGTATGAGGTCTGGTAGAATAATTCCTCCTGCTTTGTTTTTGAGTAATGTCTTGGCTATTTGAGGTTTTTTTCTGATTCCATATAAAATGAAGTCTTATTTTTTCAAGGTCTTTAAAGTATGACAGTGGAGCTTTAATAGTGATTGCATTAAAATTGTATATTGCTTTGGGTGGCATGAATATTTTAACAGTGTTGATTCTTCCCAGCCATGAGCATGGTATGTTTTACCATTCGTTAACATCTTCAGCTATTTCTTTTCTTAGAGTTTCATAGTTCTCTTTATAGAGATCTTTCTGTCCTTTGTTAGATAAATTCCCAAATATTTCATCTTCTTTGGTACTACTGTGAATGGAATAGAGTCCTTGACTGTTTTTTTCAGCTTGACTATTGTTGGTATATATAAAGCCTACAGATTTATGAGTGTTGGTTTGTAACCTGAGATGCTGCTGCATGCCTTGATCACTTCTAAGAGTTTTGTCATAGAATCCCTGGTGTTTTCCAGATATACAATCTTATCCTCTGCAAAGTTTGATCTCCTCTGACCCTATGTGGATACCCTTGATCTCCTTTCTTGCCTAATTGTGATGACTACAACTTCCATTACAAAGTTAAAAAGCAGGGGAGACAATAGATAACCATGCTTGGTTCCTGATCTGAGTAGAAATGATTTCAGTTTAACTCCATTCAATATGATATTGGCTGTGGGTTTCCTGTAGCTGGCCTCTATCAGTTTAAGAAATGTCTCTTCTATACCAATTTTCTTAAGTGTTCTGATCATGAAAGGATGCTGGATATTATCAAAAGCTTTTTCTGCATCAATTGAGAGAATCATATGGTCTTTGTTTTTTATTTTGTTTATGTGCTGAAGTATATTTATAGATTCACATATATTGAACAAGCCCTGAGACTGTGGGATAAAACCCACTTGTTCATGGCGTATAGTTTGTTTGATGTGTTGCTGGATACTGTTTGTTAGGATCTTGTTGAATATTTTTGCATCAATGTTCATTAGTTTCTTTTGTTTTGGGGTCTTTTCCTGCTTTGGGGATCAAGGTGATGATGTCTTTGTAAAATGTGTTGGGTAGTATTCCTTCTTTTTCTATATTTTAGAAAAGATTGGCTCGGCGCCTGTGGCTTAACGGGCTAAGGCGCCAGCCACATACACCTGAGCTGGCGGGTTCAAATCCAGCCCCAGGGCCCACCAAATAACAATGACAGCTGCAACCTAAAAATGGTCGGGCGCTGTGGCGGGTGCCTGTAGTCCCAGCTACTTGGGAGGCGGAGGCAAGAGACTCGCTTGAGCCTAAGAATTGGAGGTTGCTGTGAGCTGTGATGCCATGGCACTCTACCCAGGGTGACAGCTTGAGGCTCTGTCTCCAAAAAAAAAAAAAAAGAAAGAAAATGTTGAGGAATATAGGTACTACTTCCTCCTTAAAGGTTTGGTAGAATTCTGATGTGAAGCCATCTGGTCCTAGGCTTTTCTTTTTAGGGAGATTTTATATAGTTGATGCTATTGCACAATTTGTTATAGGCCTGTTCAACATTTCCACTTCATTCTGTCTAATTCTTGGAAGGTGGCATGCTTCCAAGTATTGATCAATTTCCTTCAGATTTTCATATTTCTGAGAATAAGATTTCTTATAATATTCATTAAGGATTTTTTGCATTTCTGAGGAGTCTGTTGTTATTTTGTCTTTACCATTTCTGAATGATGAAATGAGAGATCTTAACCCTTTTTCCCTTGTTATGTTAGCCAAAGGTTTATCTATTTTATTGACCTGTACCAAAAACCAACTTTTTGATTTATTGATCTGTTGTATAATCCTTTTGTTTTCAATTTCATTTAACTCTGCTCTAATTCTGGTTATTTCTTTTCTTCTGCTGGCTTTGCAACTGGAATGTTCTTTCTTTTCTAGTTGCTTGAAATATCCCACTAAGTTGTTAACTTTCTCTCTTTTTGTTCTCTTGAGGAAGGCTTGCAGTGCTAAAAATTTCCCTCTTGGGACTGCCTTTGTGGTATCCGTAGGTTCTGATAGCTCATGTCTTCAATGTCATTTTGTTCCAAAAATTTGGTAATATACTTTTTAATCTCATCCATAACCCAGCTATCATTCAGCATAAGATTATTTAGCTTCCATGTTTTTGTATGAGTATGCAGATTCCTGTTGTTACTGATTTCAACTTTTATTCCATAATGGTCAGAGAAGATGAAAGGAACAATTTCTATTCTTTTAAATTTGCTGAGGTTAGACTTGTGACCTAAGATGTGATCAATTTTGGAGTATGTTCCATGGGCTGATGAGAAGAATGTGTATTCTTCTCAAAGAAGAAAAAATTTTAATTTCAACTTTTATTCCATGATGGTCCAAGAAGACACAATGAATAACTTCTATTCTTTTAAATTTGCTGAGGTTAAACTTGTGACCTAAGATGTGATCAATTTTGGAATATGTTCTGTGGGCTGATGAGAAGAAGTTGTATTCTTCTGAAAACAAAGAAATTTTAGGCTTTAACTTAACCATTCAACTGTTGGATTTAACAGAATTGTACAGATTGATTTCATCCAGTTTTGTTAGGATGAAGTGTTCTGTAGATGTCTGTTAAATCCAAATGTTGAATGGTTAAGTTTAGGTCTAAAATTTCTTTGCTTAGTTTCTTATTGGAGGATCTATCCAACACTGCCAAAGGAGTGTTAAAATCTCCAACTATTATGGAGCTGGAGGAAATCAAGTTGCTCATGTCTGTTAGAGTTTCTCTTATAAATTGGGACACATTCTGGTTGGGTGCATAAATGTTAATATTTGAAATCTCATCATATTCAATGTTCCCTTAACATATATGAAATGACCATCCTTATCCTTTCCTACTTTTGTTGGTTTAAAGCCTATTGTATCAGCAAATAAAATTACAACACCTGTTTTTTTCTGATTTCCATTTGCCTGAAATATAGATGAACATCCCTCACCCTAAGTCTATATTTATCTTTTAAGGTAAGATGAGATTCTTGTATGCAGCAGGTATCTGGTCTGAGTTTTTGTATACAGTCAGCCAACCTGTGCCTCTTTAGAGAATAATTTAAGCCATTGACATTCATTGAGAATATTGATAAGCCTGGTAGAATTTTGGGTATCAAGTTTTTCAAAATTCCAGTGGACATTTTTAATCCTTTTGCCACTATGGAAGTTGGAATTTGATTGAAAGCTTCTGAGTGAGTTTATTTTTGTGGTGGAGGATTGCACTGGTCATTATGGAGGATAGGTCTGAGAATATCCTGGAGATTTGGTTTAGATATGGCAAATTTCTTCAATATGTGAATATCATTAAAGTATTTAATTCCTCCATCATAAATGAAACTCAGTTTAGCTGGCTACAGGATCCTGGCTTGAAAGTTATTTTGTTTTAGGAGATTAAAATCATTGACCATCCTCTTCTAGCTTGAAAGTTTTCAGCAGAGAGATCTGCAGGCATTCTAATATTCTTCCCCTTTAAATTGCTTTCAGAATTTTCTCCTTCATATTAACTTTAGTGAAGTTAATTGTGATGTGCCTGGAGGATGTCTTATTTGGGTTGAGTCATGCTGGGGTTCTGAAACTGTCTGCTATCTGAATTTCAGAATCTCTTGACGGGTCTGGAAAGTTCTCCTTCATAAGCTCATAAAGAAGAACCTCTGTGCCTTGTAAAGCAACTCCTTTGCCTTCAGAGGTTTCTATAAGGTGAATATTAGTTTTCTTCAAATTATCCCAGAGCTCTCTGAGAGAATGATCCATTTTTGCTCTCCATTTCTCTTCCTCTTTGAGAGTTTGGGAGCATTCAAAAGCTTTGTCTTCAATGTCAGAAATCCTTTTTTCTGCTTTCTCCATTCTGTTACTGAGGGATTCTACTGTATTTCTCAGATCTTTGAGGGCTGCAAATTCTTGTCTCAGTGTGTCAAAATCTTTGATGATTTTGTGTTTGAATTCTTGAGATAACTTTTGAAATGCTCCTTGAATTTCTAATTCCAACTTTACATCCATTCCATTAATCTTATTTGCAATCCAAATTCTGAATTCAATTTCTGACACCTCAGCCATTTATTTATGAATGGGATCTTCAGTTGTGTCCACCTCATCATTCCTTAGGGAAGTTGATCTACTATGGTTATTCATGTTACCAGAACTTTTCCACTGATTCTGCTCCATGATTTTACACCATTTGAGCAGATAAGGTGAAGTTGAGTTGGGAGGCTCCTGGAGTTGTGATTAACCAGCCCTTTTCCCAAGAGCTGGGACTGGTGTCTGTACTTTTTACCCTAGTGTTTTTCAAAGGACCCATACAGTGCTACAGCCTGAGACAGTGGGGACTTACTTGGTGTGGTAGAGCTAAGTGGCTCTGTCTTATTTTCAACTGATCTCTGTCCTACCCTAATGAATCAGTTACTCTGGATTGAAGTCTATGCTGTGGAGAAATACCAGCAATTGAGTCACCCCACCCCCCACAGGCAACAACTAGAAAAGGAAAATCAAACCTTCCCACAACCACATACTCAGGATACCACTTCGGATAGTTCTTGGGTGATTGGTCTATTCTGATAGATCCAAATCAATTGTCCCTGTCAGCACCCAATCTCAAGTGGGAGAATTCCAAAGGTCTCCAGCATCTAGATAGCAGGGGTCTTCTGGCAGCTCAAGTAGGACTCATTCTGGTGCTCCATGGAGTCAGAAGGACCCTGCCCTCCAGCAAAATAATTAGTCCAGGAAGGTTGATGCCTCCTTCCCCACCTTGCACCTCTGTCATACCCAATCACTGATAACCCTGCAGGGCTATGACCCAGTTCCCTCCAATGAACAGGTGCTCCTCCAGGGGGTTGCCCCTGCCTGAGTCACAAGGAGATCTATGCTTCCTTGGCCAGGTCTCCACCTCTGCCACTATCCAGCAGGGAGAGCTGAGGCCTGACAACCTCAGCTGGTTAATGGAAGCTGGGGCAGTTCACTCAGTTCCAGCCCCACTCCTGACTGATGTTGCTGACACTTACATTTTCGTGGAATTTGTGATTCTGTCCTGGCTATATTCTCCTGCATACCAGGTACTGTTTGAGTTCACAGAAACTGTGACTCATCCTGGGTCTGTGCCTCTGCCTGGAGCTGGTGTGTCTGTCTCTGCTGTAGTCTGTTAGGGCAGGTCTAGCCTCTGCCCACCTGCCTTTGTCTCAGCTATGATCCCCTGAGAGCTGGGTGCTTCTTAGGCTCACTAAAACAGTCCTGGCTCAGTCCTGCTCTGGAACTATGCCATCTCTGCACACACATCTTCTATTCTCCATCCCTGCCGCACCCCAACCAGGAAGGTACCGCCTCAGGTATACCCTTTACTCATGGGGCCTGAGTTACCATCCTAGATCTGTTCTGACAGTGTCTGTCACCAGAGAAACATGCCCAGCTTTCTCTGATTGCACCAGAGAGCCAGAAAGTATCTCTCCAAAATATCCCCAGTGGTGTGAGCCCTATTGTTCCTAGTGCCGTTGCTGTTCTATGCCACAGGGCACCACCTCTCCTTTTCCCATATGGTTCCTTCTGTCCACCATCTTCTCCTTACCCCCATGCTGTAGAATCAGCACAGACCTGTGACAGCCCACACCCAGTCCACACCTCTCAAAAAAATACCCAAGAATCTGGACTCCATGGTGGACAGGCCTCCAGACCCCAGGGTGAGAGCGGAGGGGAGTGCTGGGAGTTCAGAATTGCCTGTAGAGAATATATACAGTTTTATGCCTGGTGAGAGAGTGCCATGGCACCCTAGTAGGGGAAGGAGGTCTGGTTTTTAGAGGGTCTTTCCTGTGGGATAAAATGGGAGAATGTTAGAACTCTGCTCGCTTGTTTGTTGAAAGTATAGTGGGAGCCATTCTCTTGGGGAAGGGAAGACTCTCGTCCACTTGGCAATGGATTTTGTACCTATTGTTTGTATCCTTGGGGTTGCAGCTCACCTCAGCAGGGTTAATGTGTGTTCTTTGACCTTCTCTCTTGGCTCAGTTCCAAACCATCAGCTTACTTGCTAAAATTCTGTTCTTTAAGTCTCCTTCTGGATGGGAGCCTCTGTGGAAAGCTGGCTCCAGTTGGCCATCTTGCCTCTACCCATAAAAGAAACTTTTAATGCTTCCCTTGTCAAGCTACAGGACAACATTTTAACCCTCACCTCAGGAAATACAAGATAGGAGGATTTTCCTGCAGAACCCCAATCTCTACATCACCCACAGGAAGACGGAGAGTCCAGACAGGAGGGAAGGGCCCAGACGGAGGAGGCTGCATTTCCAGGGAAGCCATTAGGCTCTTGTCCCTGGTAAACTACCTCTCCTGATTCTCTCAAGGACAACTCTGAGCCCTCACCATCATCCTGGTGTCCGTCACCCCTCTCCAGCATTTGATCTTGCCATCCCCAGCCCCACCCCACACATAACTGTCTGGAGACCCTCATCATCCTCATCTCTCCTCTGCCTCAAGTAGAGGACAGCCTTGGGTCCCTGCAGGACAATCCCTCCCTCTGTGCTCTTAGTCCTCCCACCTTTCTTCACAGATATAGAAAGCAGTTCATAAAAGGTATGATTCTCCAACCCCAGAGTGTGTGTCCCTCTTTCATGGATCACTCCTGAACCTGAAACACCCTCTAAGCCTCCTAAATCTGCTTCACCATCCATAACCACTCCCATCTCACTTCTTATTCACACTGATCACAGAGCATGTGGCCACGACCCTCTTCCCTGTCTGAATACCCTTCTGGACTCAGTGCAGTAGAGTTCGCACTTTACTATAGTTGCTCCCTGTAAGCTTGCACAATTTCACAGCCCTGAAAAATTTTCTTCCCCTACTGGCTGACTCTCTTAGCCAAAATGACCTGGTGGACTGCTCCATCTTTCTGGAGGTTTCCCTCGCCTTGGCTCTGTGGCACCGCAATCTCCCCGTGCTCTCCTGCCGTGCTGGTTGGGGCTCCTTCTTTGTGGGTCAATGGTGTTTTTTGCACGTGAATGCTCTCTGTCCCTCGCCACTTTCCTTCACACCCTGCTCACACCACTGAGATAACCTGAGCCTTTATTTTTCCCCAGACCTTAATGTTTCTGTCCTCAGCATTGGCTGGACATTTTCATGTGAATATCTAGCCCCCATAGTCAACAAATACCACCACTTGATGGGACGACAATATATCAACCTGGTGGTTACACTTCTATCCTCCGTGCTGAGCAGAGCAGAGGGTTAAGAAATGTTTGCTGAATGCATGAGTAGCCAAGAGAGCTCAGAAATTCTCAGAGGGTACCTCTCCCTGGTCCATATTAGCCATCACAGTGACTTTCTCCAACCACATATGGGGACAAGTGCTATGCACCTGCCAGCCAGGTGCAGAAAGAAGAAATTAGCCAGAAAGCCCCAAACTGCCATTTGGTATATGAATACTTTTTAAAGTTTTCATTAGTTGGTATCTCCCTATTGTAATGTATCCTCTTGCTTCCAAAATAAATTCATGTTTCGGAAAATGTTCCTAATGAGAGCAGGACTGCTCATAAAAGAACATCTCAGCAGAGCCCTAGTTGGTGGCAAGTGCACTGCCTGGCCTGCTAGTACAAGCTGCTTCCCCATTTATCATCTCCACTGAACAGTTGCTGTAGACCATTAGGCTGCTGCTCTGGATGAGAATGAAGGATTTGCTGTATAATGTATTTTTGTAAAGAGATTATTTAAGGCACGATTTCTGTTGATGGTCCCAAGGTAAATCATAATCACCTTTGTTTACCTCATATTCCTTTCTTAATTAACTGTCAACCTATTAGCATACATTTTTTTATCCCAGGAGTATTAATTATACATAATTTATATCATAAGCACTTATTTTGTATCAGTGGGATGAATAAAACATTTACCTGTTTATAGCTACTTGAGGTTAACATTTTTATACAAAAAACTCACCTGAGACTTCCAATCAAATTATCAGATCTTTAATTTTCTGTTACATAACGAGGCTGTACTAGGCAGTAGTCACTGCAGCATTTCATTCAGCTCTCAGCTAAACAGTACTTTAGCGGGGTACTGTGCTGGCAGCATTAATTTACCAATGACACGTGCTTTTCTGCACAAATAATAAAAATGGAGAACTTGCTACTATGGGAAATGGCACCCTCCCTGGGACCATGACAGCAATACCAGCCCCAGTGAAGGTATAAAGACATCCAGGACTTTCTTTTCATGGATCCTAAACATGGAAAGGCATGCCCTTTTGTCATTTTAAAGGTGAGGAATATCAGGGACAGAGAAGGCCAACATCTGGCACAACTCATTGCATCAGCAAGTGGGAGCCAGAGACTGAACAGTGAAAAGGAATTGGGCTCTGCTGGGACAGTCCCACCACAATGGCCATGTTCTTCCTTGTTAAAGTCTGGTAAACTTCCTTGTTAAAGTCTCCAGGAGGTGTGGTTTCATGCCCACATGCTCTAAAATGCTGTGTGCATGAATTAGACTTTGGACAGAAATGTCACAAGCTTCTCTATGGGGTAGGTTAGGTCACATTAACAAGAAATGCTTTAATTGTCTCAAAAGATTAAAAGATTGGAATGCCATGGCAAAACCTAGTTCCAGACTCCAGGCTTAAAATCAGGCTACATTTCCCTCTAATTATCATATTGCTTTGCCACCACACTTTTCACTGAGTCTCTTCTTACTCCAAATGTGTGGATATTGATGACCAGGGATCCCGGTCTCTTTTATCTCTCTGAACATTTTACTTGCTAACTACAACTACCTAGAAATCAGTGACAAAGGTTATTAGAACAGAAACTCACCTTTTCACCTGGGAAACCATCTGTTGCTTAGCGTGAAAGCGTATTTCAGTGGATTTGTGAGAGGAGGAAGGCAGCGTGTATGCAGGAGACTGAACAGGCTGGAGTGAGATCTGGAGTGGAATGGATAGGGAGAGAGCACCTGCTGTGTGACAGGCCCTCTGCCACCTCCTTCCATTCAATCCTGGGAAATGATACCATTACCCTCATCTTGCAGAGGAGAAAACTGAAGTTTATAAAGTGTAAGTCATTTGTTCAGAGCGACAGCTGTGGGAAGGGACAGTGCTCAGGTTTGAACCAAGGTCTCTACATATTTATAAAATCCAGGCTGTGTTCAGGATGCCACGCCAATGACAAGGCAGGTGATCATAGGCATTTAGGAAGAAATTCTGCAAAGCGCTTTTGCCCATGTTTTTCATGTCCTGAATTAGAGATACAAATGCTGTTTCTTTAATTTATTCTGCCATCTTGGCTAGGAAGAACAAAGCATATTTCTCTTGAAGAAATCTTTTTGCATCACTAACAAGTCAATGTGGAAAGAAAATCCTCAGTGTCAATGTTGGGAATAGTGAAAGAAATCTGTTTCTGAATCTCATCATGTGTAAACGGTAAAGGAAAAAAGGCAAAAAGAAAACTTACAAAGCAAAATATGGGATGTCCCAGAGTTCTGTGGTAGACAACGCTGCCCAGTCCCAGTGGTCTCCCAAGTGGCTCTCCAAGATACCTGTCTGTGTCCAGCTGGGCTAGATGGGGTAGGCAGGACCCCCGTTCGAGCTTAAACCCATCTCTTAGGGCAGGCTGACTGTTGGCCTTGAGGGCTGGCTGACATATTTCAGTACAACTACTCTCTTGCTCCCTGCCATGAAATGTTGGAGCTTTTCAAGTAGATATCTCATCTGTGCCCATGTCTTCAAATACCATGGACTACCTCAAGACTCCCCAGTACTCTTCTCCAGCCAGAGGCCCTGCTCTGGGAGCCAGTCTGAGCTGGGTACTCAATAGCTCCATTAGGAAGTCTCAGAACTGCCTAAAGCTAATGCATAACCCAACCCCATTCCTGAAAATCCTTCCTGCAAAAAAATATTAACTCAGTAAATGACCTCTTCTATCCATTTGCTCAAACAAAAGCTGTCTCCTCTCCCATATCCAACAGAGTGCCTGTCTATTTTGCATCCTAAATGCATCTTTTAATCCATCCATTTTTTCTGCCCTCATTGTCATCACCACAAGCTTGCCTTATGACGCATCACTTATCATAGAACTTGCACAGAGGTCTGCAATCGCCCTCTAAATGCTGCCCACAATTTCAGTCTTGTTCTCCCTTCATCCAATTTTTGAACCATAATCAGAAGAATCTTTTCAAGATGCAAATCTGATGATATTAACTATCTATTAAAAATAATGAGAACTACCTTTTTAAGTTTGTAACAGAAACCATAAAGAAAGAATTGATAAAGTAGGGCCATATAAAAGTAAAATATTTATAATGACAAACCCACCCTGAACAAAGTAAAAAGATGAAAGACACACTTGGGTAATTAGACAAACTATCAATTTTCTTAAACTATAAAGACATCCTAAAATTCTCAGAGGTCAAACAACTACATAGAAAAATGGGCAAAGAACAAGATAGACAAACCAAACACACACACACACACACAAGCACTAATGGCTTCTAAGCATTTCAATCTCATTTATAATAAGAGATTGGCAAATTAACAACAATAAAATACCATTTTTTTCTTTATCAGATTAACAACAGTTCAAAAAGTTGGATAATACGTTCTGCTGGTAGTGGTAGAGGGAAAAGTCTCTTCACTGCAGTTACAGAGAAAACTGTTGATTTGAGTTCTATCAACTCTAAATGCCCATATTCTTTGATCTAGTAACTTTATTTCTGAGAATTCATCCTTCAGACATAATTACATACACATACACATGCAAAAAGATATGAATTTCAACAGCATTATAATAAATAAAGATTAGAGATAAGTAAAATTCCCATCCATAATTCACTTGGGGTATTAATATATTGTGCTTCCTTTCTGTGATGGAAAATGATGTAGTCTGGAAAAAGAATAGGGAATCTCTAGGCCAGTGGTTCCCAACCTTCCTAATCCCACGGCTCTTTAATACGCTTCCTGTGGGTCGTGACCCACAGATTGAGAACTGCCACTCTAGGCATATAGAAATGAAACCAGCTCTTAAATACAACCTTAAATGAAAGCAGCAAAATATAATATGAAACCATAAATGTATGTTTTTATATATGTACATATATACTTGTAGATATTAGGAAATATACACAAAATAATTTCTAGAAATGATTTCAACTAGGAGGGCAGTCGGGTGACTAGTGGCCTCCATTGAGAGAGACATCACTTGTCACTGTGCTCACGTGCACCCTTCAAACCTTTTTGATGCTGTATATACAGTTTGTTATTTATTTATGTTTGTTGAGGGGGGATGAGAAAGGGAGGGGAGCACAGACAATCCTTTGAGATGTGAGTGTGAAGGGAGGTGGGCACGGGGAGGAACTAGAACCAGGTGAGGGTGGAGCCAGGGTTTCCTAAGATGCAGGACACAGTGACGGTCTCTAGATGGGTCTCTGGATGCTGCTGAGCAGGATGCAGCAGAGAGAGGAGCTGGAGGTGCAGGAGAGGAAATGACCGTCACACAGAGAGGGTACACGAGACAACGACAAGAGGAAGGACTCTTAGGGAGGTAGAAAAGTTGGAGAAGGAAAAGTCTAAATATACAATATACACAATTTGATTCTCTGCAGTCTAAATCCTTGGCACAAGAAGTCGCTGGTCTGCCAACGACTGAAACCCAAAAAGAACAGAATGCCAGCGAGGAAGAATGGGGTGACTGGGTCCTTACCCTGCACGGCCATGGGCAGGGAATTTCAAGCTTGGGATATAGCTGTTGCCCCTTTAGGGAGGAGCGATGCCTGGAGAACTCAAGACAAAGTAGAATGAAGCCAGTTTCTGAAAGACACCCCGGGGAGCATTCGACTGGCTTGTCCAGGGCTGAACCTAACTGTGAAAGTCTCCCAGAAAGAAGAAGGCTGCCCTGCCTGCCGTCCATGAGCTGCCACTCTCTTCACAATTCTGGGGGTCTGTGGTTCCTTCTTCTCCATCTCAGATGTTGGTGTGCACGCTCAGTCTCAGAGCCAGAGAGTAAAAGATGGTGAGGAGGCCACTGTGCTAAGGAGCCCACCCCAGCCTTCCTGCTGAGGCTCCAACTACAAAGACAGCAGGGTCGACACAGGCCTCTTCTCCTCTGAAGATGAGGAAAATAGAACTCAGGGGGCCTCAGAAAGGTGAGTCCAAACTCCAACCTATGCTGCCATGGGTGGTCTCAGCTCTACCACAGGGCTCACCTTCTCTATTTATTTGAGATTCTCCTCCCCAGCTCTCACCCTCTGGTCCCAGAAGCTTACTGGTAGTGCCACCAGAACTCTAAACTCCTCACCATAATGCCCATCTCAACCTGGAGCTTCTGCACACATCTGCTCTTACTTCCATGGCTCAAAGGCTTACTTCCCTGCTCCTGTTAAATAAAAACTATCCTGCCCATCCTGCTTCACATCTTGCCCCATACCGCCTCATCCTGCCTCATCCTGCCCTACCCTGCTGGTCAGGGACTCCTGTTCTGCACACGGAGGCCACAGTGCCTGTAGAAGGTTTTGGAGGCCCCAGCACAGTGGTGGGAGGCAGAGGCTGCAGGGTTAACATACAGGGGTGGGCCCTCAGTCAGCCTATCTGTAGCTGGAGGTCTGCAAGGCCACTTCCGTGGCCACCACAGGGAGAAGAAGAGAAGGAGAAATATGTGTGTCTCAGAATGATGCCTTTTTGATCCTGTTTTCTGATAGCAAACCCCACAAGGTGGGACAAGTTTCACCAGGGATCCCTGCACCCCAGGGGGTCAGAGAGGAAGAGGTAGGAAGCTGTGGGCAGAGCCAGCACCAAGGGTGTGTGGCCTTTGCTGTCTCATGAGCTCAACATTCATTTGGGGCCAGGCTGGGCTAACACTCCGCTGATGCCACCTTGAGATCCATAATATCTTTATCTTTAAATGTTTGCTTTGTAAGTAAAAATGGATGAGTGAACGCAGGTGTACATGAACACAGAAGATACCCACAATGCACATATCCACAATACGCCCCCAGTGTCCAGGGACACACAGCATCCACAGTGCCCCATAGAAACAGAATTCTGCTATCCCCCAATGCAGAGGACTCACACGGTACAAGGGGACCCTACTGCATCTACTCCTTGGTCAACAAGAAGGCTGCAGCCCCACAGCTCTTGCTGTCCTTTCCTTTTGAACCAGAGCTTGTTTCAAAAGCAGGAAAGACACAAAAAGTGTACTTAGACACAAATAATCAAGGGACTCTACCGTTTCCTGTCTTATTCAGATTACCTCCCTTACAACCACTTTTACAGAAAATGATGACATACAAGAAAAGGAGAAGACAAGGCAACCCTGTAATTCCTTTACCTTTCCTTCTTTCTTTACTCATCAGTAAGCCAAAGGTACAAAATATTGGTAGAGGTGCAGGTATCAAGATTGACATAAAAACATTTGAGTTAGTTACCTCCAAAGTTTCCATTGTTCTGGTAAGAACAAAATACATATGTATCCACAACCTACAAAATACATATTGCATAATTTTGGTGATCCTACATAGGAGTTTAATGCTACTGTATTTATATTTAAAATTGGTATTGCACAATTAAAAAATGAGTTGTAGAATTCATGCTAATTATTTAGATTTAACATTTTTCTTCACTTAGAAGGATATTGGCCTTAAGAAATTGAAAGTGAGACATTGGAAGAAATAAAAATGCCATAGATTTAAAATGGCTGTAGAAAAATGCTGTGTCCTTGAGGGTCCTTTCCGTTTTTGAATAAAGAGCCCACATCTTTATTTTGTATTGGACCATGTAAATCAGTAGCCAGCTGGTCCACCAAATGTAAGTGCCCTAGGGCATTGGGCTAAGGACACAGTGGTGATTTTTGCTGCACAGAGAAAGACCAGAGAAGCCAATCAATGTTCCCTTCACATATCCTAAAATTGTGACTTACACCAAGGAGGTAGGAATATCCAGAAAGAAAGAAACTCCTAGGATGACAGTGAGGCAGAAATTGAATGGCAAAATTGTCATACAATACCAAACTATAACTCTTGAACACCTGAATTTGGACACAGACAATGATGGCTGTTATTTCTTTTCAATCTGTTCTGACCCATGAAAGTAAGAATCACATGTGGACCTTCTCTTATTGGAAGAGTTCACAAGGAAACTGGGACAAAGGCACAAATGAGACAGAGAAAGTTAAGAACAAGTACAAAGATCCAGTGGAAAACAGTAACACAAGAGATAACAAAAATGAAAATGATTTATTTGAATAACTGAATTTGTTAAGTAAAGAGAAGCCACAAAAGAAAAATAGCCACTTCCTAGTATAACTGCCTAATTTTAGTTTTCTTATTTATGAACTATTTTCTGTACATATATCATATTTTAGTCTCCTCAGACAACTAAAACAAAAAAACCATGAACTTGGTAGCTTATATGCAGCAGAAACTTATTTTTCATAGTTTTATGGGCTGAGAAGGCTAAGATTGGTGAATGTAGGTTTCCTCTAGTGAGTGCCACCTCTCAGAGCTGGCAGCTGCTCGCTATGTCCTCAAGTACTGGGTGCAGCAAACAATCTCCCTTAGACCTATTGTACAAAGGCACTAATCCCATTCCTGAGGACCCCACCCTAATGACCTATTCACTACCCCCAGAAAATCCCATCTCCTCATACCATCATCTTGGGGCAAGAGGGTTTCAACATATATTTTGGATGGAACACAAACATTCAGACCCCAGCAAACATGCTTCAAATAGGCAGTACATTATCTGGCCATAGCAAATGAGCATTAAATTCCTGCACCTTCCTCCTTCCCTACCAACAAACATGGAAGTCTGCCAAGCTCTCTGCCAGGCATATTGCTGAGTCCAGAGGAGAGAGAACTCAATTTGAACATGATCTCTTTTCTGCTAAACTTTCTCAGAAGATAATAGAATTTAAGCTAATCCTAAGAGGGAAAGTAAAAACTCAGAGATAGGCAGGGAAAGAAGAGCATTCTTAACAGAACAAGACACCTTTAATTTAGTGAGAAAGTTCTTTCCCTAAATCAAGCATCTTATTTGGCTCTTCCTGGCTCTATGGACCTCTAAGCCTTTTCTTCTCAAAAAGTTTATCCAGGGTGGCTCCTGTGGCTCATCGAGCAGAGCACTGGCCCCATATACTGAAGGTGGCAAGTTCAAACCCAGCCTCAGCCAAACTGCAAAGACAAAAATAGCCGGGCATTGTGGCAGGCGCCTGTAGTCCCAGCTACTTGGGAGGCTGAGGCAAGAGAATCACCTAAGCCCAGGAGTTGGAGGTTGCTGTGAGCTGTGACACCAGGGCACTCTACCCAAGGCTCTATCTCAAAAAAAAAAAAAAATCGAAAGATGGAAAG
>CAUYON010168439.1:0-17732 GCA_963573935.1 Arctocebus calabarensis
CAAATAAAGGCACAATTTAAAAGATGTAAGATACAGGAACTAGGTTTTAAATAAAACATATACATTTGAAATTTTGGGCAGTGCCTGTGGCTCATTGAGTAGGGCGCCGGCCCCATATACCAAAGATGGCGGGTTCAAACCCAGCCTCAGCAGAACTGCAAAACAGAAAAATGGCCGGGCTTTGTGGCGGGCACCTGTAGTCCCAGCTACTTGGGAGGTTGAGGCAAGAGAATCACCTAAGCCCAGGAGTTGGAGGTTGCTGTGAGCTGTGTGATGCCACGGCACTCTACCGAGGGCGATAAAGTGAGACTCTGTCTCTGCAAAAAATAAACAAATAAATAAATAAAAATAGAAAATTTAGCTGGATGTTGTGACAGTCACCTGCAGTCCCAGATACTCAGGGAGCAGAGGCAAAGAGAATCACTTGAGCCCAAGAGTCTGAGGTTGCTGTGAACTATGATGATGCTATGGCACTGTACTCAGGGCAATAGAGTGAGACTCTGTCTCAAAAAAAAGAAAGAAGAAGAAGAGGAAGAGGAAGGAAGAGAAAAGAAAGAAGGAAGGAAGAAGGAGCTCAGTGACATGAGCTCATAGCGCCAAGGGATCTTAGAAACTCTCTGGTCCAATATTCTCATTTCTTTGCACCTAAAGAAACAGGTCCACAGCAGAAAGACACTGCCTTGGGTCACCCATGATAAGGGGCAAAGTCCAGAATCCTGTCTAGGCACCCCCGACCCCATTCTCCACCTCTTATTTCCAATTACGGGGCCTGGGCAGAGGGCAGGACCTGGGGGACCTCTCTACTGTGGCCAGAGTTGGGGGCCACGATCCTGAGAGGGACCCTGTGCCCAGCTTTGTGACTCAGTAGGTGTGGCCCTGGTTTCCAGGACAGGTGGCCAAGCTGCTCTGTGACAAAGGACCACACCCACCTCCTGGGAGGAAAACTGGGCTGTGAACAGCTGCCATCTCAGGAGGACGCGGTAGGTGGCTGAGGAGGATGGCGTGCCTGGGTTTCCTCCTCCCCGTGGGCTTCTTCCTCCTCCTCAACAACATCGTGGCCCAGGGGGAGTATGGCGTGGTCCACGTGGTGTCGGAGAATTGGAGCAAGGACTACTGTGTCCTTTATAGCTCCGACTACGTCAACCTGCCACAGGACCTGCGCCACTCCCCACTCCTGCCCCTACACCTTGGCACCATGGCACCTTGGTGCCCGAGTGAGGACTCTTCCCACCAGGCCCAGCCTGGCTCCCCCAGCCAGCAGCCCCTCCACCAGACCACTGCCATGGTCATGAGGGGCAACTGCAGCTTCTACGACAAGGGCTGGCTGGCTCAGGGCCAGGGTGCCCATGGGCTAATCATCGTGAGCCGGGTCAGTGGCCAACAGTGCTCAGACACCACTCTGGCGTCCCAGGACCCCCACAAGCCCCTGCCCGACCTCACCATCCCCGTGGCTGTGCTCCGCTACACCGACATGCTCGACATCCTCAGTCACACTCACGGGGACAGCGTGGTCCACGTGGCCTTGTACGCACCCCCAGAGCCCATCTTCGACTACAACATGGTGGTCATCTTCATCCTGGCTGTCGGCACCGTGGCCGCCGGTGGCTACTGGGCCGGGTTGACCGAGGCTGACCAGCTACAGCGGCACCGGGCCCGAGGAGGAGGAGGGGGACCTGGTGGTCACAATCAGCCACAAGCAGCAGCGGCCGAAGGGGCCCAGGGTCCCCCGGAGGAAGAAGAAGATGAGGATGCGCCAGTGGACTTCACGCCAGCCATGACAGGTGTGGTGGTCACCATGTCCTGCTCCATCATGCTGCTACTCTACTTCTTCTATGACTTTTTCGTCTATGTCATGATTGGAATCTTCGGCCTGGGTGCTGGCACTGGCCTCTACAGCTGCCTGGCCCCCCTCGTGCGCTCCTTGCCCCTGTGGCAATACCGGCGGTCCCTGCATGGTCGCCGGGCTTCCCTGCAGCCACCCCTGCTGCTGCTGGCTGGCCTGTGCATGCTGGTGACCGTCCTCTGGGTTGCCTACCGCAATGAGGACAGCTGGGCATGGCTCCTGCAGGACACGCTGGGCGTGGCCTACTGCCTGTTTGTCCTGAGACGGGTGCGGCTGCCCACGCTCAAGAGCTGCACTTCCTTCCTGCTGGCCTTGCTGGCCTTCGACGTCTTCTTTGTCTTTGTCACTCCTCTCCTCACCAAGACTGGTGAGAGTGTCATGGTGGAGGTGGCCATGGGCCCGGTGGAGTCCTCACGCCGCGAGAGGCTGCCCATGGTGCTCAAGGTGCCCCGGCTGAGCTTCTCGGCCTTGACCCTCTGCGACCAGCCCTTCTCCATCCTTGGATTTGGGGACATCGTGGTCCCTGGCTTCCTTGTGGCCTACTGTCACCGCTTCGACGTACAAATCCATTCGCACCAGGTCTACTTTGTGGCCTGCACCATGGCCTATGCTGTGGGCCTGCTGGTCACTTTCATGGCCATGGTTGTCATGCAGATGGGCCAGCCTGCCTTGCTCTACTTGGTGTCCATCACCCTGCTCACCAGCCTAGCCGTGGCTGCCCGCCGCCAAGAGCTTGCCCTCTTCTGGACTGGCAGGGGCAGAGACAAACTCTGCAGGGCTCTTTCATCTGACTCCGAGCAGGAGCCAGGGCATGCAGCAGATGCCTACATAGTCAGAGAGTGTGAGGGAGCCACCAACCAGGGGCCAGGAGACTTAGACAGCAATACGGGGGAAGACACAGCTGACATTGTCACCATATCTGAGGATGAAGCCACCAGCACGGATAGCCACAGTGACAGCTCTGAGGGCTGGAGTGATGCCAACGTGGATCCCCAGGAGCTTCCCTCTGTTTCCCCTGTGGCCTCAGAGCTGATGCCACTGATGCCTCTGCTGTCCCAGCCTTCGGAGCTGGGCCACACCCACACCCAGGCCCTGGACGCTGGCCTGCCCTGGGCAGGGCTCTACAAGAGAAAGGGCTTGAAGATGAAGAAGAGCATGTTGACTCAAGCTCCCTTGTGAACTGGAGCCCCTGGACATGTGCCCCTGACAGGGCTGGTAGAACACTGCAGAGCAAAGCCACGCGTGGCAACAAGAAATCGGGGCATTAAAGAGATTCCTTATCTACCCAAGCAGCCTCTTTTTGTCAGCTGTGAGGGAGCAGTGGCCACAGAATAAGTTTATGCAAGGCCCAGAGGGTCCTTAGGAGTAGGCACCACCCTAAGATGGTGCAGAGGGGAAACTGAGGCTCAGAGAGAACACAAGTCTTGCACAAGTTGAGGCAGCAAAGTCAGGATTTGCATCCAGGGCTCACTGGGCAGCTATTTCCCCTCTCCTGGCTGTCTATACCACCCCCAAGCCAGAGCAGCAACTCCTTAGCCTGTCGGAGGGAGGCAGACACGCCCATCCCGTACTTACCACCCGCCCAGCCTCACCGCCGGTCTCTCCCTCCTGCTCAGGTCCAGAAGAGCCATGGCTGCTCCCTGGCCACTCCACATCTGCACCCTCGCTCTTCGCACCCTCTCTTTTCCCTTTGGCGGGGATGCCCTTCCCATCCCAGGCAGAATACTCCAACCTGACTCCCTGGCTTTCTAGAAAATTCCTAAGCATCCTCCACGCCTCAGCTCACATCCATGCTGCTAAACATCTCTGCCCAAGGCAACCCAAACAGCAGCAGCAAGCTGGAATGTCCCTACATTCATGCACCCACTCCATCCACATGCACTGAGTATGCCCCTGCTGTGTGCACCACTGTGTGGTGGGCACAGGGAAGACCCCCGTCTAACTGAGGGAAGGGCAGGGGTGGAGGATAGACAAAAAATGGCCTGAGAATTGTCTGAAAGCAGGGACAGGAGGGGTTGGAAAGGTCAGGACTGGGTGGAAGAATTCAGGAGACCATGGTTCTAGTTCCCTCACTGTCTCTGGATAATGGGCATGTCTCTTTGGGCCTCAGTAGTCTCATCTGCAAAATGGAAGTTGGTGGTCATCTTTTGATCAACATAATTTAAGTGTGTGCAGAAGTTTAACTACAGGTTCAAAATACAGAACCGTCCCACCAGGTTCCTGCAGGGCCCTGGTGAGTAGATATGACACTGTGGGGTCTGGACAGGCCCCAGTGGGAGTGAGAGACTATGAGGTAGGGCAGGTAGTGGGTGACTTGATACTCCAGCCGCTGGGGTAGAAGCACAGCCCCTCAGCAAACAGCAGCTGAAGGTGTGGGCTAGGTGAGGGAAGGGCAAAGGACCCAGCCAGGCTGCAGACCCGAGGTGCTAGCAGCCCCTCCCTCCAGAGCCAGCGGCCATCTGGCCTGGACAGAGGGGACTCCACAGGCCCTGGCCTAGACCCAGCCTGTGCAGCCTCCCTGCTGCTACCTGCGTCACTAGGCCTGCCGGGGGCAGCTAGGAAGGGCTGGACAGAGCCGAGGCCTCCAAAGTGGGAGGTCAGGATGAAAAGATCACCTGTCCCCCAGGAATGTGCAACTAGGTGCAGGCCTGGAGCCCCCCCCAAGAGGGGCTGACTCCTGCCCCCACGGAGGAGAATCTTGAGGTGTGTCAGGGTGGGAAGGCCACCCCTCTCCATGCATGCAGGGCCTGGTGGGGAGGAAGGATGAGGAGGGCCTGCATCTGCTCTGCTGTCTGCACCCCTCCCCCTTAGCTGGCTGCTTGGTGTGTGGGGAGCAGGATTGAGGCGTTCACAGGGTCCTGCGCCCAGTCTAGGGGCAGCCCTGCCCTGCCTTCAGACCTCCTCCTCAATGGGACACCATCCTGGTCACCCGAGATTGGCCCTCATCTTGTAGTGGCCACAGCCACAATGGGGCAATGTGGGGGACCCCAGCTCCAGAGCTCCCATGGCTTGTCAGGCCCTGGATGACCCACTCTGAGGGCCGCTTCCCCTTCACCATCTGCACCCCTCACTCCCTCATGGGCAGCTCCCCCGGGGCAACTGCCATGGCATACCTGAGTCCTACTCCCAGGAAGTCCACGTTGAAACGGGGACACATAGACTTCATGTGAACTGGAAAAACTACCTGCATTCCCCGCACACCCCACACACTCCAAGCTCCTCCACCCTACTCAGGAAAACAAGTGTGAGGAGGCGGGTGACGGCAGGACCCTTCTTTCCCTTCCCCAGAATGTTCTACAGTGACTCTGCCCACTTCACAGATAGGGCAGGAAAGGACTCTAGGTCTACCAAGCAGCCTGAGGGGTTTAGACAATGGTACCCGAATATGCGAATCCTGACTTTGCTGCCTGAACTTGTGCAAGTCTTTCTTGAGTTCTCTCTGAGCCTCAATTTCCCCTCTGTACCATCTTATAGACAGCCAGGAGAGGGAAAATAGCTGCCTAGTGAGCCCTGGATGCAAATCCTGACTTTGCTGCCTGAACTTGTGCAAGTCTTGAGTTCTCTCTGAGCCTCAGTTTCCCCTCTGCATCATGTCAGAATCACTGGGACACCTACCAAAATACAGACTCCTGGGCTCCAGCCCCATAGATTCTGATTTGGCAGGAGTAGGACCAAGCATCTGGAGTTTTGAGGGACACTCCCAACCCCACCCCAGGCTGAACACCCTCAGAGTCTAACCTCACTCTCTTGTCTAGCTTGGCCAGGAAGAGGTGGGAAGGGCTTCAAAGTACAGGCTGCTTGGTAGACCCCGGGACCTCCTGCCATCCTGGTTCCCACCCTGACACACTCTTTCAAGCCTGGAGCCTGCCTAACCTTGCCCAAAGTCTCAGCCTCCAGCCTCCTCCCCTGGCCTACCCTGGGGCAGGAAGAATTGAACCAACTTTCCCAGCCAACCAATCAACTTCACTGCCTCCCCTCTCTCTAAACCTGTGATTTTCAACCAGTGTGCCGCAAAAATTTTTAAAGATCATTAAATTACTTTTGCAAGTAGTTCAAAGCATAGTAAGTATATTCCTTTTTTTCCTTTTTTTTTTTGGATCAACATAATTTAAGTGTGTACAGAAGTTTAACTATAGGTTCAAGGGTGCCATGAGACAAAAAGTTGAAGAACACTGCTCTAGACCAATGCCCTGTCTCTGGGCAGCCTACGTCTTCCTTTGTTCTTCCAGCACTGGGCCTGGCACATGGAGGTGCTCAGTGAGACTGACTGTGAGATGGCTGGGTCCTCCACACAAGCTGTGAGCCCTTGGGGATGCAAACGTCTCCTCATTATAAGATGGGAGTTAAGAACTCAGTGCCTACCCTTGAGGGCTGTGGAAAGTATTAGACCATACACGTCCGTGTGCACACCCACAGTGCCCCTGTACTGAACACACGCATATCCTGGTGCACACTTGCACAGATATACACACACACCTGGGGTGTGACCTGTAGCTGCTGTTCTCTTTAGATCCAGCCCTGGGCCCAGGGGAGAGAGTGCTGATGTTGGATTCCCCTCCCCAGAGGCCAGGGTGGTCCAGCTCCCTGCTTCCAGGCCTATCTCTTTCCTCAAGGAGTCACTGCCTATTGGCTCTGAGGAGTGTGGAGAGCTGATAGCCTCCTGGGGAGCCCCAGCTTTCAAGCCAGGAAGGGGGACATGGAACTGAGCTAGACAGTGACCCAGCACCTAACGGGCTCCACTCACCACACAGTCCTTGGCAGTGCCTGGACGGAGGCAGAGCTGCAGCTGGCTTCAGTCAGTCCAGTGGCTCCCCCTAGTGGAGCCGCCACCACCTCTTTCCTTCTACTGTCCCGACTGTCTCAGCACCTGCTTTTCCCGGAGCCGACCAGTGCCAGGTGAAACCTCAAATGGGACCAGGCTAGGAATAGACGGACTCCAAGGCCACACCCAGGACTCCAGGCGGACAGCCTCAGTGCTGGGGCTGTGTTTCTCTCAGGCCACCCAGCATTTTTTTCTGTGATCCTGGTTAAAATTCCGGTAAGTATTCCATGAGTTTTTGTTTTTGTTTTTGAGCTTTGTTTTTTCATGAATAGTTAATAAAAGAGTTTAGCGCTGAAGCTTCTGGATTCCTGGGAAAGTGAGAATCAGCCAGGACCCATGAGATGCTCTAATCCACAGATGAGGAAAGGAAAGCCCAGAGAGGGTCAGGGCCTACCCAGGGTCACAGAGCAATGGGACAGCAGAAATAGAGCAGAACTTAGGGCTCCTGCCTCACTGCCCAGTACCTGGGACAAGCTCTTGCCCTCAACACGCTCCTCTGAAAACAGGCCTCCCCCAGGAAAACTGGGTATCCCTATTCCTTTGCTGTCTGCCCCCTTAGTAGATATAGCCCTCTGTTTTCCTTGGGAAGTGCCTGTATGTGTCGGTTAATTAAGGTTTATGATTTCAGCATCAAGCACCTCCCCAGCTAGACAGGAAGGACACAGCTGGACTCTGACTTGGGTTCACAGTCCAGCATTTATTTCACTTGCCATATGACATGGGCCAGCTGAGGCTATCTGTCTATGCCTCCATTTTCTCATCTGCAAAATGGGCTACTGAGACTTACCTTGTGGTTTGTCATTCCTTAGATGAGCTAAGGTATATGTATGAACAGTAAACATTTGCTAAGCACTTGTGAAAGGTCAGATACTTGCAGTGTCTCATTACATGAAGCCCAGGTTTAGAGCAAGTTTCCAGGACAGCACACAGCACACACCCAAATACAATCTTTCCCAAAGGATCTCCCGGAGATGGTGCCATTCTACTCCCTTGGTGTCCCTTGCCCATGACTGCTGGGATGTGTTGTGTGGCTGGCTGCTGGCTGATGAGAGGGCAGTGCCACCGAGTCCTGAGAGGGGTTCTTGCAATTTAACTGAACCACCAAATGTTTTGTCTTTTTTCCCCTTAAGCCCCTGAATCTTGAGCGCTCCTGTGCTGCCACCTCCTGGGCAGTAAGATAAGAGCAGGCAAGGGTGAACGCCATTAGGGAACTTAGAAATAATTATTAATACAATCGGGGTGATATTTAAGACATATGTAATAAACTTCCCAACAGCAGTATTCTGAAGCCCCTAGTAAGCCCAGGGCCAACCCTTTAGAATTCAGACTGTGAGAAGGTTGAGGAGTCCTGGAGAAGGGTATTTTGGTATTATATTAAATGAACTAGCCCAAAAGCGATGCTGACTGTTCTTAATGCTGGGGGATGATACATGCGCTGAGGCTTGTGCCACCCATAGAATCAGGACACCGTGAATGAGTGTCCTCAGATAGTCCAGGAATGGACTATTCCTATTCCGAGGCAGGGGAGAATCCCCATTTTGTCCCCCCAACCCAAGGCCCAGGTATATGTTCACACACACACAGAGCAGGTGCTATGATTGGTCTGTGTAAACACAATACTATCCTCTATTGCTTTACTTTACAAGTACTGAATTTTATCTTTGAGGGACTCTTCCTAGGATCCACCTTGTGAGTGTGATCCAGGTCCTACACCTCCCTTCTGACCTACCTCTGATAGTGGGAAGTGCTCTCAGAGACCTAGGAAGGGAGCCCTGGAAGGGAAGCAGGAGGCTGAGTCTGCTGCTGGGAGGCTACTAAAATTCTGGAGAGTCGTTCTGAGAAACACCTTTAAGTACCTTCCCCTAGCCTCTTAAGGACTTGAATAGCAGACTAGATGGGGGAGGGGGAGGTCTGAATTATGGAGTTGGCAGTGACTCCAGAGGCCTTCCAGAATTCTTCAGAACCAAGAACAGAGAGGGAAAGCAGCCCGCCCAAGGTCACACAGCAAAGCCAGAGACAAGGCCAAGGCAACCAATACCTGGAGCTAATGAAGAGACCCTTTTGGTTTGCCTTTTCCCATACATAGGGGTCTGGTTTTGTATTTTTTTAAATTATGGTAAAATACACATAGCAGAACATATATCTCACTCCTTTTTAAATGTACAGGTCAGTGGTGTTAAATACATTCGTAATGTCGTGCAACCATCACCATTATCAATTTCCAGAACTCTTCATTTTGTAAAGCTGAAATTCTGTGGCCATAAACAATTCCTCATTTTCTCCTCCCCAGCTCCTGGCAAACGCCATTCTACTTTCTATAATTTTGACTGCCCTCCTATGAGTGAAATCATACAGAATTTGTCTTTTTGTGACTGGCTTATTTCATTTAGTGTCATGTCCTCAAGGCTTGGTCCAGGTTGTAGCATGTTGCGCAATTTCTTTCCTTTCCAAGGCTGAATAATATCACATCATATGTATACACCACATTTTGCTTCTCCATTCATCTGTTGATGGATACTTGGGTTGCTTCCACATTTTAGCTATTGTGAATAATGCTGCTATAAACATCACTGTACAAATGTCTTCAAAACTCTGCTTTCAATTCTTGGGGGTTTATATCCAGAAGTGGAATTTCTGGGTCACATGGTAATTCTGTGTTTAATTTTTTGTTTTGTGAGGGAGCAGGGGATGAGGGCTCACTATATTGCCCAGGCTGGTCTCAAATTCCCCAGCTCAGGCCATTCTCCCTCCTCAGCCTCCTGGGATTACAGACACATGCCATCCCACCTGGTTCTGTTTAATTTCTTGGGAGACGGCCATACTATTTTCCACAGAGGCTATACCATATTTCACATTCATACCAACAGTGTACACCCTTATCAATACTTTCTGGGTTTTTTTTATAATAGATATCCTAATGGTTGTGAGGTAGTATATCATTATACTTCTGATTTGCATTTTTCAAATAATTAGTAATAAGCATCCTTTCACATTCTTATTGGCAATTTGTTTATCTTCTTTGGAGAAATGTCTATTTAAACCCTTGCCAGAGCTCGTGTAATCCTAGCGCTCTGGAAGGCTAAGGTGGGTGGATCGCTTGAACTCAGATCAAGATCAGCCTGAGCAAGAGCGAGACCCTGTCTCTATTAAAAATAGAAAAACTAGCAGGGCATCGTGGCAGGCACCTGTAGTCTCAGCTACTCAGAAGGCTGAGGCAGGAAGATCACTTAAGCCCAAGTGATTAAGGTTGTTGTGAGCTATGATGCCACAGCACTCTACCCAAGGTGACAGAGTGAGACTCGGTCTCTAAATAAATAAATATTCTTTGCCCATTTTAAAATCAGATTGTCTTTCTGTTGCTGAGTTTAAGAAGTTCTCTATATATTCTGAATATTAATCCATTATGTACCAGGTACATAATTTGCAAATATTTCTCCCATTCTTCTGGTTGCCTTTTTACTCTGTCAAGAGTGTCTTCTGATGCACAAAATTTTTAAATGTTTGTTAAGCGCAATGTGTCTATTTTTCCTCTTAATGCCTGTGCCTTTGGCGTCATGTCTAACAGATCACTTCCAAAGCTGTTGGTCAGCTTTTGTCCTGGGTTTTCTTCTGAGTTCCATGCATAGGTTTTTATTTGTGTATTTTATTTACAGTTATAATCAGACTGAATCTATAACTTGATATTTTGCTATAAATATTCTACATAACCTTTATTCATAACACTGTGAAGTATTCCATAGCAAATATAACACCATAAATTTAACACCTGCTTATCAGATATTTGGTCTGTCCTAAAACACCATGGAGAATATCTTTGCCTATAAACTTTATTTATTTTAGGACATTCCTGTAAGATGCAGTAATTTTATTCCTAGAAAACTAGGGACAGGAAAATCTTTAAATCTTATAATGCATTTTGCTAAACTACCTTCCAAATAATGTTTATGTTAGTTTGCCCTCTATGTCCTACTGTAATACAAGGAGGTGACCATGTACCCACACCCCTGGCAGCGTCTTTGCTAATTTGATACGATGAAAACAGCATGTTTTTAATTTGCATATCTCTGATTAATTGTAATGCTGGACTTTTATTTCTGTATTCTGGAATACTCTCCATTCTGGAGAGAGAACTAGTTAGCACAATGTCTAACTAGTTATCATTTCTCATTGATTCTACACTAGGAAAATCTCTGGGATCCATTTTCTCCTTTCCATTGTTAAAGCCTTACTTCAAGATAACATCTGTCATCTGAGACATTTAGGTCCTTGTGTGTTGGGAGGCGGTTTGTTGTTTTTTTTTTAGAAAGAATCTCAGTCTCCCTGGAGTTGAGTGCCATGGCGTCATAACTTACAGCAACCTCAAACTCTTGGGCTCAAGCGGTCCTCTTGTCTCAGCCTCCCAAGGCACCCACCACAACACCCAGCTAGCTTTTCCATTTTTAGTAGAGACAGGGTCTCACTTTGGTCTTAAATGACTGAGGCTGGTCTTGAAGGACTGAGCTCGGGCAATCCACCTGCCTCAGCCTCCTAGAGTGTAGGATTACAGGTGTTAGCCACCAAGCCCCGCCTAGGGCCTTGTTAAAGATAAAAACACGGCTATCCTTCGTCACATCTCTCCAGCTACAGGACCTCCAACATCTCCTTACCACCTGTCCGACCCCTTGGCTGGGCATTTAAGGCCATCGAGAGCTGTCTTTCCTCCCAGCCAGCCTTGCTTCCTACTTCCTGCACACCCTGGGCGGTGCTTGTCACATGCTGCTCCTTGCTCTGCTTCCTCCACTTTCCCTGAATTCCGATAGCGATAGCATGTATGCAGAGTCCACACCCAAGGTCCCCACACTGGACACTGTCCAAGGTCCTGGAGAGAATCATTAAACAAGATGTGAGGGTGGGTGGAGGGGTACAGATGCATTTGATTAAGGCCCTTTGGCTTCATAACACAAGTCCATTCTGGCCAAAAGAGGAGCCTATTTGGAAGGACACTGGGATCCCCCAGAATACAGGGGCAAGCAGCCCAGGTGGGGCTCATGGGAATAAGGAATTAGAAAGCTCTGTGCCCCGCTTCCTCCCCTGCCCTCCCCAGGCCAACGCCTCTGCTCATCCAGTCTGCCCATGGCCGTTGTGAAGCTGGCCCAACTCTTGTCATTGCCCTCAGCTCTGTGATTACCACGAAAGGCCAATGGTGACTGTTTAGCCTCTGTCCAGGATCTGAGAGAGAATCCAGCTGGCTTATGCTAAGGACTCTGTTTGGTCAGTGTTCTGTTATTGGCTATGGGTGAGCCCCTGAGGCCTTGACTCAGGAGTCCACTGCAGACCCAATTAGCTATGGCTGGAGAGGGGCAGGGAAGTGGGGGCAGCTGATGGGAAGGTCGTTCCTTTTGGAGACGGTTCTACTGAATCATCCTCTGAAGTTTAACAGGATCCCTGGGGGATGCGTGTGCATAGCAAAGTTTAAGAAGTACAGCAATAAAGCAATGATTCTCCCAGAGTAGTCTCTAGTCAGGCAGCCTCAGCACCACCTGGGAATTCATTAGAAATGCACATTTCCAGACCCTACCCCAGACCTGCTAAATTAGAAACTCTGGGGATGGAGCCTAGACATTGATTTCACAGCCCTCCAGGTGATTCGGATGTGCACCAAGGTTTAAGGACCAGCCCTCTAAAACAGAGCCTGGGAAACTGTTCCTGTAAGAGGCCAGTCTGTACAGAACTTCAGGCTCGGTGGTCTCCACCCTGACTCTGCTGTTGCAGCACCTGAGTGACCATGACAATACATAATAAGGGACAGGCTCACACGGTGGGTGGAGTACTCAGTGGCCCCTCCCCAGTGAAACTCGCACTAGAACCTGGGACTATGATGGGCCATCATTTCTATAATCAGGTTACGCTCTGGGGCAAAGGTGAAGGAATTATCAGGCATAAGGGAAGTCCCCGATCTATTAACTTTGAGTTAATGAAAGGTGAGATTATCCCAAGTGGCCTGACATAACCAGGTAATCATGTGAGTTCTTAAAAGAGTTTAGAGGTCAGAGAGGGTAGAAGTCAGAGAGATGCTCCCTTGCTGGCCATGAAGGATGAAGCAAACTGCCATGGTACAAGAGGGGGCATGCAGGGGATCCTGAGAGGAGGACTTCAGGGTGGCCTCTTGGAGCAGAGAGTGACCCCCAGGCAACAGCAAGAAAACAAGACCCTTGGTCCTATGACCACAAGGAACAGAATCCTTCCAACAACCTGAGTGAGTTTGGAAGAGCACCTGAGCCTCAAGTGAGCGCAGGGTCCTGGGATTCAGCCTGGTGAGACTATCATCCTGGGGCTTAGGATCTGAAGGGTGAGATTGACATGGTCAGTGGCTCAGGCCTATAATCCTAGCACTTTGGGAGGCTGAAGGAGGAGGATCACTAAAGGCCAGGAATTCAAGACCAGCCTGAGCAACATAGTGAGACCCTGTCTTGAAAAGAAGAGAAAAGAAAAGAAAAATTAGCTGGGCATAGTGGTATGCGCCTGGTAGTCCCAACTACTCAGGAGACTAAGAGGAGGATCATGTGAGCCCAGAAGTTCAAGGTTGTAGTGAACTGATGTAACCACTACACTCCAGCCTGGGAAACCAGAGTGAGACTAAAAAAAATAAAAAAAAAAAGATTTTGACATATGCTATGAATTGGGAGTGGGAGACATACATATTCAACATACTACAGTCTTATCATTGCTATAAAATTCCTAAGTCAGGGAGGTGACTCTTTGGCTTCAGATATACCTCAGGACCCTGCTGATCATATATAAACGTCCTAGAACAGCAGTTCTCAACCTGTGGGTCACAAACCACAGAAACTGTATTAAAGGGCCGCGGCATTAGGAAGGTGAAGAACCTAGAAGAAACATTAAGCCACTGTCTGATTCAAGTTTGTCCCACAGGTGATACAGCCAGGAGTGAACTCACTGGCCACTGAGTTTTGAGGAAGAAATGAAGTCCAGCCTGGGGACATGAGGGAGCCATGGGGGCTGAAGCCACCCAGACCTCAGGCAGCCCCAGGAGCTAAGGGTCTGGAAGGGGCCTGGGAAAGCAAAGGTGACCTGCTTCACACAGGGGCTCAGCATGAGCCCTGCCCCACCCTCGGTGTCCCCATATCCTTCTGGGATGAAGGGCCAGCATCCTGCCTGTCACCTGTCACCTATGGAGACTGCGAGGGGAAATCGCCCTATGAGCTACCTAAACATAACCCAGTGCTGTGTGTTTAGCTGGTCAGATGACTTCTGCTGTCCTCTCGAGGATTATAAATTTCTGCACCCTAGTTCCTCCTACCTGCTTTAGTTTCCTATGGTTGCTGTAACAAATTCCCATAAATAAGGTGGCTTACAACAATAGAAATTTCTTTTTTTACTGTCTGGAGGCCAGGAATATGACATTCAGGTGTGCTCCAGCAGAGCCTGCCTCTCCCAGGTGACTCCGGGCATCCCTTGGCTTGTGGTGACATCACTCCAATCTCCACCTCCACCATGACCTGGTCTTCTCCCCTGACGTGTGTGTCATCTCTCAAATTCCCCTCTGCCTTTCTCTTATGAATAAGTACAAATATCACTGAATTTCTGACCCACCTGGATAATTCAGGGAGATCTCACCTTGAGGCTCTCAAATGACATCTGCAAAGACCCTTTTTCCATATAAGGTCACACTCTTGGGTTCCTCTACAGGGGTCACCGTGTAACCCCCTATATCACCCTCCCCAACAAAGATACAGGACTAGACTAGGGACAAAGGGTGTCCCCACCCCATCTCCATCCTTGTCAAAGCTAACAAAGGACAAAAGGGGTGCTGCCTTTGCACCTGACCATGGAACACCAGGCCTACCCACAGCCTCCTGCCGATTTCCAGAGTCATAACTGAAGGATGAGCTCATGCCCTAATGAGAGTCGGAGCATCCTGAACAGCGTCGCATCTTGAATGGAATTGCACACACCCTCCCTTCTGCAGCTTCCCTTCTGCCAGTGCCAGAGGTTGTATGATTGCCAGGGTGGCAATTAAGGAGGGGACCGGAAGCCAAGTGGTGCATTCTCAAGCCCTGGCAGCAGGGCTGTTTGTTTCTACCAAGGGAGAGGAGACTTTCCAGAAAGCAAGCTGTATCCACACAAGACTCACTCGGACAGCCTCTACTGCAGTGGTTCTCAACCTTCCTAATGCAGTTCCTGTGGGTCGCGACCCACGCTGAGTGAAATGAGTGAGTAGCCGGGCCCCGTGCTTCCCTGAGAGATGCTGATGAGAACGTGGTCTCTGCCAGCTGGGGGCCCCTGCGCATGGGCCAACGGAGGAAGGATGAACCCAGAGTCAAGGAGAACTGAGGGCAGAAATAGGTAAACAAGTGAAACTTGGGTTGTCTTCCTAGGTCAGTAACTAATGAGCTGTGTAAACTGAGACGAGCTCTTAAAGAATCCCCACAAATCACTAGAAAAAGACAATCCCAAAGGGGGAAAAATAAGCCAAGAATTTGAACAGATATTTTACAAAAGAAATACAGATGGTCAACAAACATGAAAAGATGTTCAATCTCTCTATCAATTAGGGAAATAAAATTTAAAATAAGCAGAATAGGAAAATGGAGATATCTGAGTAGAGTCTGTGGTTTAGTTCATTTCTTAGTTTTAGTCATTAAGATGCAAACACTAGGGAAAGCCTAGGAGAGCTCTATTTTCTGCAAGCCTAAACTTATTTCAAAATAAAAAGGTAAACAACAGCTTCTACAGCAACAGCAAACAACAAAGGGATCATTGTTTACCCAACAGAGTGTCAAGAAGGATCAAGATGGATACAGCTGGATCCACACCACACCTTGGGAAGCCAAGGCAGGAGGATCACTAAAGGCCAGGAGTTTGAGACCAGCCTGTGTCTACAAAAAATTTAAAAATTAGCTGGGTGCAGTGGCTCATGCCTGTAGTCCTAGCTACTCAAGAGGAACACTGGCAGTGGTGTCACTAAGGGGAAGCAGGCTGCTTGGTGTTCTGTTAGTGGGAGGAACAGAGCTCCTGTTTGGAGAGCTCTTTGGCAGTACAGATAACAATTTCACTGGGTATGCCTCTTGACCCAGGAATTCCAAGGCTTGTTATTCACCCTCCTTAGATCTTGCAGTTGTATTCAAAGGGGCATGTCCCTCCACTTAGAGGGAGTGGAGTCAAGAATAGAGAGTCTCATTTTTTTTTTACATTCTAATTGTTAACAATAAAAATTATTTCTCGTGCAGTTTTAAAAAGAAAAAAATTTTAAACAAGTGTTATCCTTCTCAGACCTGCAGTTTTCTTATAAAGGGGGGTTAGGGCCCCTCCCCCCTGGATTTCTTTAACAGGAAGCTGAGGCTGTGTCCTAGGCAGCCTGTTCCCCGCTCCCCTCACCTCGTCACAGTGGTCCAACCCTATGGCTTCTCTCTCAAGCTTTCCAGCTTTTTCCTGACTTAGGGCCTTTGCCCTGCGGTTGCCTCCTCCTCACGGCTTAGTTTAAAGGTCACCTCTGCAGGGGACCCCCCTGACTACCCAGTGTGACAACCAGATGGGAGAGAAAAGCAGGAGCGAAGAGCTGAGCCTCCCGAGGGATTCAAATGCTCAGGGATGGGGTGGGAGGGGCGGGTGGGGCGGGGCCAGAGGGGCGGGGCGGGGCGGAGTGGGGGCGGCTGCCGCCACCACCTCGGGAATCCCAGAGGCCGTCTGAGCCCAATCTTGGTAGAATGCTGAACGTGAGGTAGAAGGAACCTTTAAGCAATTGGGATCGTCTCCTCTCGAGGTAAACAGAGCTGAGAGCGGATTGTCCCCCAGGTTTCTTGCTCTGTAGGTCTCTTCAGCTCTGTGCAGTGTTTTCCATCTCCTGGGTGACCCTGCCCTGCCCATATGCACTTAAGACCATAGAATTTCCTCTTCTTGCCTCTTTTCAGATCCTTGCACTGAAACTCAAATTTATTCTCAAATCTGTCTCTCCATACCCTCCTTCTTTTTCTTTTTGCCCCTCTCTTTCTTTCAACCAATATCTTCCACCCATCTTTTTCCTAAACTTTCTAAGATTTTTCACCATCTCCCTCTCCTTCCCCTCTCTGTCTCTGTGAGATTTGCCGTCCATTGGCCACAACTCTTTCCAAGGGGATTTTGTTGCAGGTCCTGCTCAACCTTCCCAGTGGTCCCTTGACCTGGCCATATCACAGCTGGGTGAGCACCCAGACAACCTTCTAGAACCTCCTCCTTCTTCCTTCTTTCCCCCAAGTCCAGCCATGGGCTTAACCCTCACCAGATGGTTAACTGCAGCCCACTTGAGGTAAGGGAAAGGGAAAGTTGGTTCATAATAGGCTCCCTGCAGGGAGGTCAGGGAGAGTTCCAACCTGGACTCCAACCCCCAAGGCCTCTCTCCCCCTGTTTCCCTTTCTCCTGGGTGGGCTTCCTTCACAAGGCCAGGAGCATGGCCGACCTGCATAGTAAAGTTCATTCCCTCCCATCTTGGCTACCAGTGAGGAAGGGAGCCTCTTCATCCAGTTCCAACTAGGAAAACACAAGGGGTTGGCCCTGCTGGGTTCATTGTGTGTTCACTTGCATGGCCAGAGGGGTGGACACCAACCATAACAGGGAACCACGATCAAAACCACGTGGTTAAAAAAAAAAAAAACAAACACATGGACAAAGGGGGTTTTTCTCCTAAAGAAGAGGACATCTGAGTCTAGAAAGAAGGAATGAGTCTCAGGCAGACAGGTAACAGGTGTCCACATTGTGCCATGTCCACCCACAGCCTGGCCTTGAAATGCCTGAAGGCCAGCCCCCCATCCAGCTGCTGCCTCCAACAGTGGCTGCTCAGGCTCTGGCTCCATCAGCCTCTCCCGCAAGGCACCAAAAACCTTGGAAGCCTCCAAATCTGACTTTTGCCAGCAACTAACCTATCTGTAAGAAAGTCATTTTTGATTTTAAAATGCCAGATTTGGTGGCTAATCGTCTTAGAAATGCATCTTCTGGCTCAGCGCCTGTGGCTCAACGGACTAAGGTGCCAGGCACATACACCTGAGCTGGCGGGTTCGAATCCAGCCCGGGCCCACCAAACAACAATGACGG
>CAUYON010168443.1:0-10951 GCA_963573935.1 Arctocebus calabarensis
GGAGGCTGAGGCAAGAGAATCGCTTAAGCCCAAGAGCTGGAGGCTGCTGTGAGCAGTGTAAGCCCAAGAGCTGGAGGCTGCTGTGAGCAGTGTGACGCCACGGCACTCTACCCAGGGCGATAAAGTGAGACTCTGTCTCTACAAAAAAAAAAAAAGAGTTCAAAGGATTTAGCCCCGCTAAAGGGCTTAACCCTGCCCACCTGCTGACCTTTGGTGCACAGGGATGGTCTTAGCCACTTTGCCCTGTTTTGGGCACCTCTGGGCTCTTTTCATCTTCAGTGGTCTTGATGAGCCCTCAGGGATGGCAGGTGTGTGGGCTTTTCCCCTGAATTGAGGTGGGGTGTCCCGCTAAGAGATCAGCCTATTTACCTCCATAACCCTACACCTATGGGACAGAGTCATGGCTGCTTCCCTCACAGATGATAGCCCCGGGTGGGGGGGAGGAGGGGGTGTGTCCTGCCCTGCAGGACAGTGGCTCTAAGGCCACCTGCCACCACAGACCCGGTCCCACAGTGTGGTGGGCTCTGAGTTGGGGCAGCGTCCGCCTGTGCTGTGCCTTCCTACGGCCTCTGAAGTTTGGGAAGGCAGCACCCACGTCTCTTACCAGTTCCTGCCTCCCTTTCCTGGCCAGGCCCAGTCATGTGGCAGCTTGGCCAACAGGTTTTCATAGCAGATGGGTACTGGTGTCCAGGCTGATGGAGTACAGCGGGTAAGAGGACAGGGGGCTGGCTCTCACAGTGGAGCTTGCATTGCTCATATGGCCCGGGAGAGGCCATCCTCATGGGTGCTAGCTTCTTGTCATGAGGAAGTGGGTGGGGTGCCTGTCAGAGACTACCATTCACAGTGCTCCCAGTCAGGTGCCTAGTGCCCTGTCTGGCCATGGTGTCCAAGGGCCAGGTCACCTGGACCCCGAGGATGTGGGTCTCTGGGACTTCCAGGCTCAGATGGAGGTGCAGTTGAGCTTCCAAGTGTGGGATTGCTTCCATGCAAGCAGAAAGGAGGGGCAGTGGTGGTCGAGGGACACGTGCTCCACACGACCCAGCTGAGGAAGAGAAGGAGGAATCTGAGCTGTGAGTGTCCCTAGGCCCAGGAGCTCAGTGTAGGACTTCCCTCTGAGCATGGGGGCCGGAGGATGCTGGGCTCACTACTGGGAGACCCGAGTGTGGGGACTCCTGGCACAATCTTCTACTCCCCAAAGTTGAGGCTGGACATCTAAGTTGGTCCTTCTCTGGACCCCACCATCCTGGTTCCAGGAGTTGCATGACATCTGTGGATAGGGGCCCTGGAGGACACGTCCAGTGCTGACACCGATCTGCTAGGAACTAGAGGTGATTGAGCGTTTAGGGTGGATGTCAAGGGGCTGGCTGGCACTGCGACAAAGTCTGTGTGGGAGCTCGAGGCCTTTGGGAGAGGCCTTTCATCCACTTTCCAAACTGTTAGAACCAGGGGCCTAATCTTGTTAAAAGAGTGGAAAGGCCACTGGGATAGCCTGGTGTGGGAGATAGATTGGACTGCCTGGCTGTCTGCTGGGGTGCTGTCCCCTTGTCGCCTCTTGCCCAACATCCCTGGCCTCCTACATGGAGGAGCCAGCAGGCAGCTGGCACAGGCATGTCCATTGGCCTGGCTGCTCTGAGCTCTGGCTGGGTGGGCCCGAGGGAGGAGCTTCTGTGGGCTCCTGGCACCCTCCTCGCCAGGCACCCATGGGCTCCCCAGTCAGGCTGTGAATGAGGCTGCCTCTGAGGGGGTCTAAGGATGGGGGACTGTGCTAGGGTTGAACCAGAGACTGGAATGGTCTAGGGGCTACCTGGGAGACAGGCCCCAGCCCAGAGAACTAGCACAAGAGAGGCAAGGAGGAGGCCCAGGGAGGGCAGAGGTCACCAGGAGCTCTGCAGGCTTGACTTGACGTCCAGGCCAGGGCACTCTTCAGCCAGGAGCTGATGTTCACGTGTGTGAGCGGCTAAGTGTCTGCACACACATGTACCTCTGTGAGTGCACACACTCGTGTGTGGAGGCCACACCTGAGAGCCCTGTGGCTTAGGTGCTCTCCCATCTCCATGGAGCCAGGTATATCTGCCTGGTCCCAGAGTAGCCCCATTGGAGGCTGGGGAACTGTGACATGGACAGGGTCCCTCAGGGTCTGTGGTGGGCACATGGAGGCATCGTGGGGCAACCGTGATCTGGGCTGGGGCTCCAGTAGCAGGCCAGCCTCTCTTGGACCGGGTGTCAGAAGCTATGCACCAGATGCAGGCTGAGGGCAACGCACCAGGCACCTTCCCAATTAGAGTCAGCCAGAAGTTGGGCACCAACTGCATCCTTTTAGGTATAGCCCGCCCACTCTCACCTTGGCTGTGTTGGCCGTTGGAGGGCTCTTTGTCCCTAAACTCCGCAGGCCGTGTGGGAAGCCCAGGCTCCCTCTGGCTGTGACCTCTGGGACAGCTACTATGACACACGATGCTCACCTTGGCAGCCTATTCCTGGGGCCTGGGTTGGGCTACTGGCCCCTCACTGGGAGGGGAGGGATTCATTTTGTGGGGAGGAGGGATTCTTTAAGACTCAGAGCCTAGGGGTATGTGGCTTGCAGAGAAGCTGGGGCTCTGCCCCCAAAGGCTCAGTGTCCAGATGGGGGCTGTCAGGTGGCCAGGAGCCTTGGTAGCCCTGACCCTACTTGGTGCTTGGTGTGGTCAGCACTACACCATCTGGCATCACACGGGGGTTGGCTGACCTGAGTGGGGCATGTCCTTCCCCAGCCAGTCGCTGCGTGGACCACCACAAGGCCCAGGGCCTGTTCCATGGCCTGTGGCTAACTGTGCCCTGCTAGAAGGCGGGTCTGTCACATCCACCCCACCCCTCATGATACCACCTGGCTCGGGTGGGCCGGGATGGAGCTTGCACAGGTGGGCATTTCCTGCTGGGAGAGGCTGCTGTGACTTACTGGGAGTCCCTGGGGGGCGGGCCAGGACTCTGCTCTGGCCACTCTCAGATCCCACCCACAAGAGGTTAGCTGTGTTCCTGCCCTGTCCTGGCTCCCACCCTCTCTGTGATCTGTGTATAGGACATTGAGGGGTAGTGTTGAATAAATAAATGGATTTATTTTAAAAGAAAATGTAAACCTGAGTGGAATGGGACACCATTGTAATAAATAGATCACTGAAAATCTGAAAAGTATCACCTGAAATGGCCTGGGTCCCATCAGAGACCTGGACCCCATGTGTTTAGGAGTTGGGGCTCCAGGTCCAGGAGGACACTAGGGGGATGATTGGGTGGCCCAGGCACCTGTCAGCCAAACAGCTGGGGCTAGCAGGTGGGCACAGCAGACCCCACGTAAATGGAGCCTAGGGTTGGTCTGTGAGGGGCCAGTGTCTTAGCCTAGGGAGCTGGGAACACCCCTATGTTCTGAGCAGCTACTGGGGGGCCTCCTTCTTGAGGCCTCAGGTCAGTGGTTGTACCCGCCAAGGCTGCCAGTACCCTACAGACCAGCTCCTGCAGCCGCAGACAGTTCACTGGGAGATGCAGGCCACAAGGAAACCACAGCACAGACTCATGCAGCACGTACACTGTGACATCATCGTCGGCGCAGGGGCCAGCCCCACACAGCTTGTGGGTATCCCTCCAAGCTTGGTGGTGATTAGAGACAAGATAGGATTTAAAAAGAGTAGCCCTAGGGGACCATGGAAGCTAGCCAATGTGAAGAACAGCAAAGGCTGTTAACCCCTTCCAGGTTAACTCAGTATTTGTTACCTACCTTATCTCCAAATTAGCAAATGAATACTCACAAAAAACAGCACTAAGTGTCATCATTCTCATGGTACTTACAATTTCAACTAACCTACTTCTTTTTTTTTTTGAGACAGAGTCTCACTTTGTCACCCTGGGCAGAGTGTCATGGCATCACAGCTCACAGCAACCTTCAGCTCTTGGGCTTAAGTGATTCTCCTGCCTCAGCCTCCCAAGTAGCTGGGACTACAGGCGCCCGCCACAACCCCTGGCAATGTTTTTGTTGCAGTTTGGCCGGGGCAGGATTTGAATATGCCACCCTTGGTATATGGGGCCAGGGCCCTGCCCACTGAGCCACAGGCGCTGCCCTAAGCTATTTATAAGCTAAGCTGCCCTACTTTAAGCTAGTTATAAACTAAGGAACTGGGATGCAGTTCATAGATCAAGGAACACGACTTAGAAACAGGATGCCAAAGGCCTGGCATGGTGGTTAATGCCTGTAATCCTAGCACTCTTGAGGCCAAGGTTGGTGGATTACTCTGAGCTCACAGGTTCGAGACCAGCCTGAGTAAGAGCAAGACCCAGTCTCTAAAAATACCCAGGCATGGCTTGGTGCCTGTGGCTCAACGGGCTAAGGCGCCAGCCACGTACACCTGAGTTGGTGGGTTCGAATCCAGCCCGGCCCGCCAAACAACAATGACGGCTGCAACCAAAAAATGGCCGGGCCTTGTGGTGGGCACCTGTAGTCCCAGCTACTTGGGAGACGGAGGCAAGAGACTTGCTTGAGGCCGGGAATTGGAGGTTGCTGTGAGCTGTGATGCCACAGCACTCTATCCAGGGTGACAGCTTGAAGCTCTGTCTCAAAAAAAATACCCAGGCATTGTGGCAGATGCCTATAGTCCCACCTACTTGGGCCTATGCTGCTGTTGATCAGCAGACTTTGGGGCTCCTGATACTCATTGTGGTCTCCCTGCATACATACTCTCTTCAGTATCCACGTCTTCTATCTTTCCTGTATCCCATTTCTCCCTGAAGTTGCAGGAGACGCACAATTTCTCCCTGAAGTTGCAGGAGACGCACAACAGGCACTGTCTCACTTAAGAAACAACTTAAAGGGCGGTGCCTGTGGCTCAGTGAGTAGGGTGCCGGCCCCATAAGCTGGAGGTGGCGGGTTCAAACCCAGCCCCTGCCAAAAACTGCAAAAAAAAACAAACAACTTAAAATATAAGAAGCCCACTATTTGCCCATTGTAAAGATTTGAGAAAGTACAGATATGCACAAGTAAGGACCTCGCCCCTGCAGCTGCCTCTCTTCCTGGGATGTGCTGGTATTAGAGTTTGCACAGGCATGGACTCGTTCATGCACACACTTTCACCTGTGCACAGGAGCACACTGACTGCCCACAGGCACGCTTACACACCCATGTGCACTGACACATGCACACACTTATGCATGCACACATTTACAGTGACTCAAAAGAGACTCTGTTATCTCTGAGGAGCTCCATTATTTCCTTTAACATTAGAAGCAAAGATGCTCTGCAGTAATCGTGAAGATGCAGCCAGTTCTGGGGATGTTAATGAGGGAGGAGATGCCACAGTGTCGGGTGAACAAGGTCCGGTCTGTACCTGGGGACAGGCGCATGTGCACCTGGCTAACATTCAGAGCACCCTGAATGTGGCCATGTAACGAGAGTGGTCATCGCGAGCAGCGTCCACATGTTCTTCTGGTGTGGACTTGGGTCTCACAGGCCACCACATCTCAGCCTTGTCCTGTTGCTGAGTCGCTGTGGGTTTCCAGCAGTGTTGATGACACTCGTGCCCACCACTTCGCTATCTGCTCTGTGCACTGTTCTTTGGCTCTCGTATATACCTGCCTTGCAAGAGAGCTGTGGCCTGACCACTCTTGCAATTTCAAATCCAGTCAGCTGGCCCTGCTGACCTGGCCTCTGCTGCCCTCTGCAGACTCTGGCAGAAAAGCCCTGCCTTTGTCAGAGCTGGAGGATATTGCCTCACAGGTGGCTGAGGGCACGTGCTACCTGGAGGTGCAGAGTCATATCCACTGGCTGCCAGGAACATCCTTGTTGGGGAAAACAATATCTGTAAAGTCAGAGACTTTGGACTTGCTGGGGTCATCAAAGCACAGCACATACTCTGCCCTGAGGCCCAGGACAAGCAGAGGTGGGTCGCTGAGCTGTCTAGCTGAGGGATGCATTCCTAGTGGTGTTACAGCTGTAGCCGTGGGCAGACAGCAGGGCTCCATATGCAGCCACTCCAGCCCCTGCCTCTGATGTGGCCCAGGGGCTCCCAGCCTACCCCTAGCAGTGTGAGCAGCCGCTCCCTCTGTGGCAGTAGGGCGCAGCCACAAGTCAGACAGTGGTTTCCATGCTCAAGTGGTGCCCAGCTGCCTGTACCCATCTGAGTGCAGGATACCTACCTTTCACAGAACCACAACATCCCAGGAAAGTGGGCAGCTCTCTCCCAAAGGCACTACCCACCAAGTCTGACATCTGATGTGTGGTTCTTCAGCGTTCTCCTCCACGAGACATGGGTCAGCCAGATGCCCTACCCAGGTGCGGCCCACACAGTGTCCCTGACCTTGTGCAGGGCATTGGAGGGGAGTGAGGAAGGGGCTGCATAGATGGCGGGACTGGCACCACTCACTTCTGCCTGGGTTGCCTCCTGGACTCACTTTCAGAGATAGGCATTGAAGCAGTGCTAGGAAATGCCCAGGGCAGGTGGCAAGCTGTGAGGAAAGGCTCCTTGGGAGGTGGCAGTGGCTGGGTGGGCTTCCTAGGGTGGAGGTTGTAGGTGGCAGGGTGGGCTTCCCTGCGGAGGTGGCAGTGGCTGGCTGGGCTTCCTGGGGTGTGGGTGGCAGGTGGCTGGGTGGGCTTCCCAGGGGAGGTGGCAGTGGCTGGGTGGGCTTCCTGGGGGAGTTGGCAGGTGGTTGGGTGGGCTTTCAGTGTTGAGCAGCAGGTGGGCACTAGCTTGTTCCCTAGCTCCTCTTATCCCACCGGCCACAGGCATGTCTAACTAGGAGGCCTTCCTAAGGATGGATGGGGGCTACTTCGTGCCCTGCCCACTGGAGTGCCTACCCAGTGCACGAGCTGATGGTCTGGGGCTGGCACAGGGACCCTGAGCTGTGGCCTTGCTGTGAAGCCTTGCAAGAGAAGCTGCTCAGTGCTCTGAGCTGCCTTGAGGTGACACGGCCAACCAGCAGAGGAGGAGCCTGGACTTCAGTCACCACTGCAAAGCAGTGAAGGGGGCACACCGGCACTGAGTAAATGTGTATGCTTCTGTCTTGTTAGTCTTTGGATGTTTGGGCCTCAGCCATGCAACAGGTGAGGAAAAGATGTCACTTTTTCTCTCCTGCAGTTTCTGGTGCCCAGCGAGGGGTGCCTGAGACACCCGGCTTGTTCCAGGGCCAGCAGATGAAATCATGGGACTACTGATGTAAAGCCAGTGGAAGGAAAGAATTCTCACCATGGTCAGCCTTACTGGATCTCCATCAGCAGACCCCTGTTGAGAGTGGAAGGTAAAATTTCTTGTCCCTTTTCCAAATTCAGACTAGCATGAAAAAATCATTCGGATTGTTGACTTTTGTGTAAATTGGTTTGTCATCCTTTCTGTCCTGGGGATACCTATTTCTTCCTACTCGTACTACATTGTCCTGAGAGCATGGCTTATGAGGGGCAGGTCAGCCTAATTGGACGCTGGTGCCCAGCGGCCAGTTGAACAGGCTGGAGCCTGTGCATCCTCTGTTGGCCTGTGCCAGCTATTAGGGGAGTTCTGAGTAAGAGGCCCCTGTCCACAGAGGCTTTAATTTCACCCATTGTTACTTGATAGTGCTGGAAAGCACCTGTCCCCACCACGGCTGCCGGCTGGGGGTTCTGGGCCTTGGCTGGGCTGCATGTTTCTGCATTCTCTTCAAAAGATATCTCCTTTGTCCATGGTTAAGTCATAAAAGGCATATTGGTTTTGGTTCTGAGTCACATGAAAGGTATTTTTGGTGTAAGGGAAGAAAAAAGGTTCAGTACTGTCAGGAATAATATTTACTGTTGGTTCCAGTTGAAACTCAACAATACGACATTTGAGTTTTTTGAGACGGAGTCTTGCTCTGTCTCCGGCCTGGAGTGAAGTAGCATCATCTCACTTCACTGAGCCTCAAATTCATGGTCTCAGGGGATCCTCCTGCTTGGACCTCCCAGAGTGCTGGGTTTATAGGGGTGAGCCACCAGAGGATATTTGAAAGAATTATTTAAAAAGAGCTTTATGGTAATAAGTTGGCCTAATTGGAAGCTGACAGTCAGGCCATATGTAAGGCCCCTCTGGTCTCTTAGATCCTCCTTTTCCCAGGGAAGTGTCTCAGTCAGCAGAAACACTTTCTCCAAACCCTGTGACTAGACACTCCTCCGACTCTGTCCACTCTGCGCTGGAATTTACTAGCCCTTGGGAAAGTTTAAGGTCTCCCCCTCCAAGGCCTGTTCTTTCCACTGGCTTTTATCACTACCACTTCTTAGCCAACCTTAGTCCTCCATCAGACAGCTCCTGGGATTCCTTGGTCTGTTTGTCCCTGGAAAGCCTGACCCCTCCAATGTTCATCCCTGCCAGAGCCTCCCCCAGCCCCTCAGGCACTGACCTCTGGGCTCCTGCTCTCCAGGTTTCAAGGTCCCCCAAGGCGGCTACCTGAAGCCAAAGGGACATAGTGAAACTGACCATGATGAAGTTCAAGGAGGGAAAATGAACCCATCATCTCAGAGTGACCTCAGACAACAGGCAAACCCCCAACTCCACATGGAGAAAACATCTTTCTCTGTCTCTGGAGACAAACTTTCTGTCCTGACTCCTCTACAATCCAAGTCATCTTAAAATACAAACTGCAGGGAGATAACTTTTATCAGAAAGAAAAAAAAAAAGAAGCATTTTAAAACTGGGAAAATGAAAAGCTTTAGTCATCTGAGTGGGTAATATTAACTTGTCCCATTTTGCCAGAAACACAATTTGGATAAAAGTAGAAATGGAGATAAACCTGTGTGTTTATATTCCTATGCTCTGCTGACTCATGAATAAAAGGTATAAAATGAAAGACATAAGATTTGTTTGCACCTAACTGTGTGCTTATGTATTGTTTATATATATATATGGGTGTTTGTTTTATGTATATAAAATATTTTTCTATCTTCAGATAGTATTAATAAATTAATTTATAAAATACCTTTAAACAGTTCTGTTCAGATTGGTTTAGAGATAGATAAGGGCTTGTATAAAGTAAATTTTCCTAAAACTCTCAGAAACACAGAAACCTTAGCTCAGCAGCTAGGGTGCCAGCCACATATGCCAGAGCTGGTGGGTTTGAATACAGTCTGGGCCAGCTAAATAACAATGACAACTGGAACTAAAAAACAGCCGGGCATTGTGGCAGGCGCCTGTAGTCCCAGGTACTTGGGAGGCTGAGGAATGAGAATTGTTTAAACCCAAGAGTTTGAGGTTGCTGTGAGCTGTGACACCACAGCACTCTATTGAGGTGACATAGTGAAACTCTGTCTCAAAAAAAGAAAAGAAAAGAAATACAGAAACTAAGCCAATTTTTAAAAACTTTATAAGATCTTGGATAATCTTTGGTAAATGAAGTTTTCAGATTGTTGGTAAAATTAAAAATAGGTATGGGGTGGCACCTGTGGCTCAAAGGAGTAGGGCACCAGCCCCATATGCTGGAAGTGGTAGGTTCAAACCCAGCCCTGGCCAAAAACTGCAAAAAAAAAAAAAAAAAGGTATGACTTCAGAATTGCCAGCATCAAATATAATGGAGATGCACATTTTTTTCCTAGCTAGTTTTAGTAGTCAAACAAGCTTGTGTTATTTCTACTAAATGTTTAGGATCAGAAGACTGTAAATGCAGCCAAGAGCACCAAGCAGAGTGAATGCATCGCTGTGCCAGTCACAGGAGAGAGAGCAACTAACTTACTTGTTAGTTCCTTTGCTTCCAAGATAGTCACATGATTTGCCAACAAGAAAAATGGCTCAGGATGATTGGTTTAATGCTTCATGAAATTGGCTCGGCGCCAGTGGCTCAACAGGCTAAGGTGCCAGCCACGTACACCTGAGCTGGCGGGTTAGAATCCAGCCTGGGCCCGCCAAACAACAATGACGGCTGCAACCAAAAAATGGCCAGGTGTTGTGGTGGGTGCCTGTAGTCCCAGCTACTTGGGAGGCAGAGACAGGAGACTCGCTTGAGCCCAGGAATTGGAAGTTGCTGTGAGCTGTGATGCCATAGCACTCTATCCAGGGTTACAGCTTGTGGCTCTGTCTCAAAAAAAAAAAAAAAAAAAAAAAGCTTCATGAAATTTTCACAAGCACTTCAAGCATGACTGTTAAAAACAAGTTAATTACATTTTACAGAAAAAAGCAAAAAACAACAAAAAATATACACACACAAAAAAGAAAAAACAAGTGAATTAGGTGATCATAAGTGGGATAAAAGTTTATAAATGAACTTTTAACTAATAATTATGTTCTGTAACGTAAGTTTTCTCCAACACGCTGGCAGCTGGTGAGGTGCTGCGCAGGTACCCGCCACTCTTTTGGGCCGGGGCGAGCAGTAGCCAAGCCGGTAGCACACGTGGTAGGACCATGACCCTGTGGGTATTCTCTGGCTAAGGTCAAGAAGCCCTTGAGAAAATGACAGAAACCAGGCTAATTGTGCTGAGGCCTGAGGGCACCTGAGCAGCTCCACACACTTGAGGCTGGGCCTCAAGCCTCACTGCCAGGCCTGATGGGAACAGAAGAAATAATCTCTCTGAGGATGATAATATGCTTTTGGAAAGTATTGATTGGACAGAAGGCACAGATAATCGACATTTTCAGAAGTACTTACCATATAGAAGACTTAAGCATTTTGGTTATGAATTGCACAACAATGAAAGTAAAGACATTTGTGATTGCATTTTGGAGAACTGGTTGAAGGAAAGTTACATCAAACGTAAGCCTAGGCTCAGTGCCTGTGGCTCAGCGGGCTAAGGCGCCAGCCACGTACACCTGAGCTGGCGGGTTCGAATCCAGCCCGGACCCGCCAAAACAACAATGACGACTGCAACCAAAAAATGGCCGGGCGCTGTGGCGGGCGCCTATGGTCCCAGCTGCTTGGGAGGTGGAGGCAAGAGACTCGCTTGAGCCCAGGAATTGGAGGTTGCTGTGAGCTGTGATGCCACAGCACTCTATCCAGGGTGAAAGCTTGAGGC
>CAUYON010168445.1:0-46649 GCA_963573935.1 Arctocebus calabarensis
AGCTACTAGGGAGGCTGAGGCAAGAGAATCGCTTAAGCCCAAGAGCTGGAGGTTGCTGTGAGCAGTGTGACGCCACGGCACTCTACCCAGGGCGATAAAGTGAGACTCTGTCTCTACAAAAAAAAAAAAAAAAATTAAAAAATTACCCAGGCATGGTGGTGGCAGCCATAGTTGTAGCCACTCTGGTGGCTAAGAGAAGAGGATAGCTGGAAACCAGCAGCTGGAGACTGCAGTGAGGTATGATCTTGCCACTATGCTCCAGCCTGGGAGACAGAGCGAGACTTTGTTTTTAAAATAAACGTAAATTAAAGATGTAAGCATTACACCTAAAACTATATGCTTAATGGAGGAAGATATATCTGTGGATGACCTTGCCCATACAACTCTCCTATCTCAAACAAGATGGGGAAAACAAACCCTGCAAAACAAACAAAAAGACTTTACCCTCAAGGTAAAGTCTTCCTGTTTGACACACAGTCTATGAGACTAAGCACAAAGCATCTAAGCACAAAGGCACCCTTGCCAACACCTGAGGAAACTATGGCCACCCTGGGGGAGAAATCAGCAAAGGAAACTGATGAGTGACTTGGGGTGTTGGGAAGTGAGGACTGCTAACTTTCTGAGAAGTGACGAGAGAGGGGTCAGCCACACTGGGAACAAGGCCTAGGGACCTCCAGGCTGCTACCTTCATGAGGCAGCTGTGGACACCTACCCTACCAGGTGAGAGGCTGGGATGACTAGGCTTCACTCTGCCCAGCTGGAAGTCCCAGGGCTGGGGTGACCAGGACAGGCCTGGTCAGCATGGACGCCAACAAGGTGGTCTGAATGGGGCAGATTTGGCATGGGGCAAGCTGGGAAGATGAAGACAGTAACCTTCAGGAGACAGGAAAGAATCTCTGGAACCAAGAAAAGGAGCTGAGATTGCTAAGAAGAGCTCAAAAATGGTGATAGGCTCATAGGCCACTGGACCATGAGGCTGAGGCTGAGGGTGCTGCTAAATTCAGCACTTCCCAAAGGATCCACTGATCTTTGAAATGCTAGTGTCCCAGGCACCTGGGACAGAATCTAGAGATGGTACCAACTCTAAGTACCTCTCCTATCTACCCTACCCTCTAGTTCATCCAGGGGCTGGACAGGAAGGACTCATGTGGCGAGCAATAGGACCCATCCCCCTGCAGCTTAGGGGCCCTGGTGAGAGCCTCCAGGGAGGTGGCAGTTTGGAAGGTACACCCTCTGTCCATGATTGCTCTCTGAGTGGCTGGTGTCTCCTGGGTGTGGATCCCCCCTGGGTGCTTGACCCGGGGAAAGCAGACAGCCCCTGCCATGCTAGTTGAAGGGCTCTGGGAGGACAAGCCTTGAAAATATCACTGTGACTGATATCTATGCTCAGCTTGGAGTAGCCCCAGCCATTCAGATCCTGCATTTACAATGCTTCAAAGTCCTTGCTTCTATGGACTTAGGTCTGGCAGCTGTGAGCACCTCAAGAATGGGCCAGAGCTTGACATCTGTAGCTCAAGAAGCTAAGGTGCTAGCCACATACACCAGAGCTGGCCCAGGCTTTCCAAACAACAATGACAACTACAACCAAAAAATAGCCTGGCGTTGTGGTGGGCACCTGTAGTCCCAGCTACTTGGGAGGCTGAGGCAAGAGAATCGCCTAAGCCCAGGAGTTAGAGGTTGCTGTGAGCTGTGATGCCATAGCACTCTACCTAGGATGACAAGCTTGAGGCTATGTCTCAAAAAAAAAAAAAAAAAAAGTGGGCCAGGATTCTCATCAGAGCCTGACCCACAAGGCCCACCTGAGCTTCTGGAAAGCCACATGGCCAGTAGGAAGGAGCGATTAGCCAACCCCACCCTGGCATAGCCCACAGCACAGGGCCCAGGCAGTGTGGCCAGCTCTGGACATTGGTAACCATCACTGATAGCTTCCAAGGCCAGTGACATTTATTGTGCCCCAGGGGCATTTTCTGTGCCAAATAGCTCAGCAGGGACCACATATAGAGGATAAACACATGAAATCAAGGATGACACAGGGAATTATAAAGGTTTTATGATGAGCAGTCTAGGCCCACATAGTCTACAGGATAGGAGGTGGGGGCCGGGCTCTTCCCAGGATTCCTTGGCTGTACCATCAGCCCCCACTCGCTCCCCCAGATGATGCCTGTGTCTGCTTTCTGCCAAGTATGTGACTCCCCAGGCTGGGAAACAAATGGGCTGGATTCCCCGAGCCTGCCCCACCAACAATCTGTAGAACCCAGTGTAGCCTGTCGGATATAGAGAGCCCATTCTCACTTGTTCATGCACTGGTACATGGTGGTGCTCAATGCCTGCTTGTGTGTCAGATGGAATCAGAGAAGAGGGCAGCTATGAGGGCCCCACCCCAGGAAGCCTCTGAAGGGAGGGGTAAAGGAACCCCAAGAGGAAGGGTCTCATGTACTTGGGTTTAGGGAAAGGTGCTGACTCAGTAGGGGTGACATGCCCAACACTCCTGATCCCCCTGGAAAGACCAGAGCCCAAGATAAAAGCACAGAGTGCACCCAGAGGAGGAGGGGCCTGACTCCTCCCAAGCCCTGAGACATCCAAGGTCCAGCCCCAGAGCTGCTTGTACAGAGGTTCCCTGCTAGTCCCTGTAGCCCCAGGTGGTAAGTGTGGGCTTGACAGGGGGCTGCAGGGGCTGGGTGGGACTGTCACGCTCTGCCTCAGCCTCCTACTATGGCCTGAGTGAAGTGCCATCCCTGGGTGCTGATGCCCAGCTGACCTCCATCTGACCCTTGGCTTCCAGAATGTGCCCTGCCACTGCCTCCAGGCCCTGTAGGGTGGGACACACACCAGGCCCCTCCACAGATGGGGCAGGACCAGAGTCCCACAATGGGCAGGGAGGGACAGCTAGGGCAGCATAAGCTTGGAGGCCAGGAAGTCAGAGGGCATCAAAATATGTGATTCCTTCCTTGGCTGGACTGGATTCCCCAGGCCCACCCTACCGACGACCTGCAGGGCCCAGGCGCAGCCATGAGGACATGCTTCAGTAGGCACTGGGAATGCAAGCCTGCCTGGCCAGCTGTGCGCCTGCGGCTGCCCTCCCTAACCCAAGCTGAGCTGCAGCTGACATGCCACAGTCACGGCCAAGGAGGGCTAGGGAATAGGCTCGGGCTTGGCGGGCCCCTGGGACATGCTGGACCTGTGACTGCAACAGTGCCCTGCATACCAGGGTGGGGCCACATCCCTCCCAGACATCAGGACAGGGCCACATTTCCCCAGACTCCAGAGTGGGGGTTGTGCCTCCACTGAACTACAGGAAGGGGCCACATCCCTCAGCCTGCAGAGTGGAGCTGTGTCCTTCCAGACCCCAGAGCAGGGCAGCATGTACTTGGTTTTGCCTTCACTAGCTTTCTCCCTGGCACTAGGTCCCAGAAAGTTGGGGTGCAGCTTCCCAGGCCAATCATCCTGTCTGTCCATCTGTGCCCCCAAACTCTGACTCTGTTGTCAGCATCCCCACCCACACTGCATTAAGGCCCTGGAAGTCTGTGTGAACCATCCTGACCTTATCCATCTGCTGAAATCTCATCACAAATGACTTTAGTGTGCTACCTCCTCTGGCAGAAAGCCTGCCAGGATTGTCTTCCCAGCTAAGGTGCCACTGCCAGTGAGAACACTTCCAACCCAGGCAGGATGCCCTCAGGGACAATACCTGCCTTGTCTGGGCCCTTCTGGGGTCTGGTTGGGCCCAGGCCACCTGTCCAGCTGGGACTCAGACATGGAGAAGATGCCTGATTCACTCCATTTACAATCTGAGAGGACCATGAGCTGGCATAGCTGCCTGGAGCCCAAGGGAAACTGGAAGAGGGTATGGGGGATGCAGAAGCCTAGCAGACCATTTGCCTTTCTAGATGGTAGCATGGGCAGTGGGAGGAGGAGCTGTTGTATGAATGCCAGGTGCTGCCAGGCTGGGGCTGGGGCATCTCTGCCCTCTGTGTGCCCTGAGTGCAGCACACCATGGACTCAGATCTTTACAAATCCTAGGGCCTGCCGAAGAAAAGGTTGGGACCAGGAAAGACTAGCAGATTATTGCACTATAATCTACTATAATGAGGACTCTTTCTCACAAGTCTGACACAAGAAAAAGAGGAAGGACACAGCTAGCACAACATAACTGCACAGGACACAGCGGGCTCTCTGCCTCCTCAAGAGAGCCAGAGGGTTGGTGAGCAGCTATGGCCTTGCTGAAAAATTGAAAGTTGCAGATGCAACAGCAGGAGCTCAGAGCAGAGAAGGCACCAGACTAGGATTAGATGGAGTTAGGGGACCTGAGGTGGGGAGGGACATGTTTGAAGGACAGACATAGGACAGGGAGAGGATGCGCAGGCCCAGGTCCCCTTATATCAGAGGACACTGAGAAGCATATCCACACGGCCCTGGGAGTATAGAACTTTCAAGCTGTGGTGATATCCCTAAGGATCATGCCTCCACCCATGGCCTGGGTCGCATGAGTGTCCCTCCAACTCAACAGCATGGTCCTGGCCCTGGTGGGGATTTGTTGGGTGCCTGTGCCCCACCTCACGCTGGCATTTTTGCAACAATAGAGCATCATGTGAGCTGCAGGCCCTGCCATGGCCACACAGCCCAGAGGAAAACATCTGGAGGTGGGTGTGGAAGGAAGGATTTGTGCAGCAGTGGGAATGGGGGAGCAGGGCTGAAGGGCTGATGCTCCCAGTGAAGGGAAGGACAGGTGACAGAGGGGAGGGCCCTGAAGAGGTGATTTGGGATGGGCAGGAGTAAACCTTGTGCTATCTGAGGGAAGAGGCATCACTCCAGGACTGGCAGAAAGCTGCTCTCTATAGAGGGGCAGTTCATGTCCAGAGCCCAGCTAGGACTGGCCCTGGTGTGTCAACAGCTCAGGAAGGGCAGGGCCAGTCTGTGTGACCCAGATGTCACATCTATGTCAGAGCCCCACCCTCCCTGCCTAGATGCTCCCCTGGGGCTCCCTTGGATTCTCCCTCTCTCTCCCTCACCCTTTAACCACTCTGGTCCCAGCGTCACCTGACAGACATGTTATTTGTAAGTGATGTCTTTGTGTGCAGGAGCCTGTGCACATCCATGTGGTGAGGGGGAACATGTGTGCACATACGAGTGGTCAAGTGTGTGTGCATGTGTGCAGGGCACCTGAGCACAAGTCAGACCCCACACACATAGGATCTGAAACTTCTGAAGGGAGAGAGAGGCAAGAACATCTCTGCCTGCACATGGGGACATGGATGGGCTTCTGTGCACCATCCTAGACTTCTGAGTGACCTCTGCAGTGTCCCACATACTGGAGACTGTCTTCCCAATCCACTTCCCAGGGATTCACCCACCTGCCAGCTCATAATTCCACCCACACCACCACCACACACCCACCCACCTGTGTATTCATCTGTCCACACATCTGTCCATCCAGCTTCTGTCTGTGAATCCCATCCTCTCTCCATGCATGGGTCTGCCTAGTGCCTGGGCTTTGGTTGCCAGGGGGCCCCTGAGGCAAGGAGTGAGTCCAGGGTGCCCACATATGGAGTGTCCTTGCCACCCCTCCTCATGTGGTACTGTGTGAGGTTATGTGGCTGTGGATGTCTGTGCATGTGAGGGTGTATACCCGTGACGGGGAGCGCATGGTCACACGAGGTTTCTTTGTTCCACTCATGGCTTTGTGTTTCCAAGTGTGTTTTTATAGTTCCACATATCTTCACAGTTCTGCATATGGCATCCTGGCCTGTGAGTAGCTGCATGGTTGTGTGTCTGTGTGGTGCGTGCACTGCCCCATTTGGGCCTCATAGTAATCCCAGAGGAGGGCAGTGATTTTTATCCATGTGACAAGTGGGGAAACAGAGGTGCCATAGGCTCACATGTGCAAGGTCCCTCAGCCAGTGGTCATGGGCTTTCTGACCTCCTACCACCCACCTTAGGCTTGCGGGTGAAGGAGGAGACTCTGGGTATGCTGGGGGGCTGTGGCTGGAGGAGTCAGGACTTGCAGGATACACCTTGGGGGCACTCCCAGACACAGAGCCCTGGCTCTATGCTAGGCCATGTGCCTGCTGTAGCCAGTCCCAGGGCCCCTCCTTGCCTCCTTTTCTCCCTGCTCTGGAATTTCCCACAGTGCAGAGGATGGTTGGCACCTATGTGAGTGGCTGACCCTAGCTGCAGCACAGGGAACTCTCCAGGGCCAGCCTGGCCACAGCTCTATCCTCTCACCTTTGGGGGTTGTGGCTTTGGGACCCTCAACTGTGCCTCGCCCGGAACTGGGACACTATTCAGGTGCCCACTCCCAAGGTTTACCTGCCTAGTAAGGCCATGGCCTACTCCCCCTAGCTTCAGCAGAAGCCTTGGGGCTGGGCTGTGATCCTGCATCCCACCTCTCAATTCCTTGGTGCCTAGTACCAGATACCATAGGCTGATGCTGCATAATGGATTAGCTACAGGGTGCCACCAGTGACACCTGCCACAGCCTTAGGTCTTAGACTCAGGTCAGGCAGTCCCAGCTTCTTACCACAGAATGGAAGCCCCTGCCCTCACCATCTCCCAAAGCCTGGCATCCACAGCTCTGACTGGGGTCAGTCTGAGGCCTCAATAAGCCCTCAGCCCTAGGGCAGGGACTGGCCTGGCTCGGTAGCTCCACACTCAGATATCCACTGCTCTGGGAAATCTTCCTAAACCCCACAAGCCCTTTCCTGAGGTCATCTTGCATCCTGGCCTCAGCTGCCCTGGGTCCACTGGGGAGTGGCCACCTTTGGGCCCTGTGGAGCTGATGACTAAGGTGAGACCCCTGGGTCTGCCCAGCCCAAGGAGCGGGACCCCACTAGAGGCCATGCATTCCCCAGCAGTGGGAACTTCAGCCCTGTTTTGAGTCTTTCCAGTGCCACTGTAGGAAGCAGCTTGTAAAATCTGAAGTCTAATATTTTCAGTGCTGGGAGACCCATTTATCATCCTGAGGGGACCCCCGATCCTCAGGGATCCCCATATGACCACTCCAAAGTATAGGACTTCCTTCTTTTGAAACTGTGATGGGCTGAGACCCCTAGCAGATAAGAGCTGAGATTTCTGTCCATCCTCCATGGGCTGTGGCAAGGCACGACTGGGTATGGGGGGGGGGGCGGTAAAGGAGTGTTGGTTAGGAGGCCAAGGCTTAGGAGGAAGAGGAGAGGGTATTTCTAACCCACCCTTCCTTCCACTATCAAAAACCTGCCCAAGCCCTTCCGCCTCTCATTCTGGCCTGTGGGTCCATGGGGAAAGCCACCCAGAACTCCCAGCCTCAGTGCCCTGGGCATTCTTGGTTCAGGAGGGTACATTCCAGCTAGGTCCCAGGGACTGTTTCTTGTACTCTGTCAGAGGGCCAGATCTAACAGGGATGAGGACCCTTCCATTCTCATCTCTCTTGCACCTAGGCTACAGTCATGGGACCTCAGAACCACTGGTCTCCCTGCCTTTGCATAGGCTGCCTGCAGGCCCCTTAGTCTTGAAAGCTCTTCTTGCTTTTTGAACTCCTAGTCACACTGCAAAGCCCATATTGAAAGCCCCCTCCTCTGATTCCCACCCCTGATTTGCAGCCCCTGGATGCTGACAGCTCCCTGGGTACCTTTCCATCCCAGGCCTGACCTGGAGCTTCCTGGGCAAGTGCCCTCCTAACTGTGAATGCCCACCCCGCCCCCGCCACTCCCCAAGGCAGGGCAGAGGTCTGAGTCCGCAGGGCCTGAATAGAATCAATGAATGAGTGACCTCTCAGGGAACAAATGACTGAGCAGACAGAGGCAATGGAAAAATGAGGTCCAGAGAGGGGAGGGAACAGAGTGAAGCTGCCTGCTAAGGACAGAGCCCTGGGGGAGGTGGGGGTGGCAAAGTTTGGCCCAGCCTCTGGAGTGGGCAGAGCCCTTCCTTCTCACATTAGCCCAAAGACAAACAACTGTTTGTCCTCTCACTTGGGCTCTCTGGCAGCCAGCCCTGCTTCTGAAGGGCCAGAGAAGGAGGCAGGTGGACTCTGGGTCTCTAGACACAGTGCAACTCCCAGCAGGGCCTAAGGCCAGCAGCCCTGGGCAACAATCCCTGCAGGCTCATGGAGCCCCTACCAGGAGATGAGACCTGGAAGTCCAGGCCAAGCAGTGGGTGTTGGGGGACTGTCTACTCCAGAGCTCATAGCCCCAGTAGGAACAACAACTTGGATGTTAGTGCTGGAGGAACACAGAGGGAATTAAGAGTTCCTTCTTGGCCAAATTCATCTCAGTCTCCTGAACTCTGCTTTACCCTACCCTGACTTGTGAACTTGCCTGTCTGTTTCTGCAGGGTCCAGTTTCACCGAGAGCCCTGTTAAGTCAGTTATCCTGAACTCTGTACCCAGGGATCTGACTATCCCGATGATGTTTCAGCCATTCCTCATTTTCCTCCCTCTCTCAAGGCATGTCTGGTCAACCAGGCTTGCCTACAGTGAGAGTCTTGTTGGGTTGGCTCATCCAGAATCTCCTATTAGCAGCTTTCTACGTGCAGACTCCACCCTGCTCCTTGGCGTAATGTCCCCACTGACCTGAGTGGTGTTTGAGGTTGAGCCCAATCTCTCTGCCCCACTGCACAACCCTGTGGCCATGGGCCCTGCTGCACCTATGGGGATGATGGTCCTTGTTGGTAAAGATTTCCTTAACAACTTTCTCAAATGTCCTGAGTAGCTTTTTCTTTTAACAGCAGTCATTGTGGCATATCCAGGGCATGGCTTTGTGTCCCCATGATTAGATGGAAATGAGAACCCCATAGCATGATGGATAGAGGGGAAAGGTGGCTGACTCCAAGAGCTGTGCCCATTCTTTAGTCGCCAACCAGTCACAGGGTTATGGGGCCTCGCTGTCCTGTAGAAATATGGCCCTGAACCGATCCCTCTCTTCCTAAGCTCCCATGATCAACCCGCCCCATCTCCAAGCTTGAGCAGAAGGCATGCGGCCAAGGTTGCTGGTGTGCATGCATGCACTCCAACCTTTGTTTGCTTACATTTCTATGGGCATGAGTGTGTGTTTCTGCCCTCTCTAGGAGCAGAGAGAAGAGCTACATGTGTGCTTACAGCTGTGGACTCTGAGGCAGCAGGATTGCGTGGATACCCCATACTGTGAGTGCACACTGAGGGCACCGTGTGCATTGTAAATGTGTGTGTCATGGGTGCGTGCATTATGGGCAACCTTGTCTGGGCCCCCATGGGCCCAGGCATCTGCACTCCCAGGCTCTCTGGCACCCCTTCCATGCCACAAAGGCTGTGCTGCCCTGCCCCATCCACTCCCCATCTCCCGTGGAAAAATCTGATGTGGTCAAGAGAAATTCCACTCCCAGAGCAGCTTCAAAGAGACAGACTTAGTTGTCTAAGGTTCAGGAGAAGAATATCCAAGACGCTGCCCGAGATAAGCCTGATGTCCTTGGTCTCTCTCTCTCTTTTTTTTTTTTTTGCTTTTGTCCTGTTTCCATGCCTGATTGTGAATGTTTAAGAACTGAGGTGGAGGGCAGCTGGGATAGAACAACTACAGCCCCCCCTCCCCCACTGGAGCACCACTGGGCCAGGCCTGGAGGGGCAGACTTGTGGGGACTCCCTACGTGCCCCTAGCCCCTGAGGGTGGCCTAAAGGGCCTTCTTGGAGACCCTGTGTTGTTCCTCAAATGTGTCTGGACATCTGGGTGAGATCTGAGTGGAAGAGGAGGAGGAAGGTAAGGCTTCCTGGAGGAAGAGGTACCCACTGGGTCTGTAGGGGTCAGCCTCAGAAAGCTTCACATGCCACATGGCGGCCTCAGGGCTCAGGTCCCCCAACTCCAGCACCCTTCTCCTAGGCATTCCCTTTTTTTCTCATTTGTATTGACTTGGGATCCAGCAGGGTGGCAGCCAACTACTGCCCACCCCCCTAGTAAGGACAGCCAGTCCCTGAGCTCAGGATTCCCTGTCCTGGGAAACATGATTAATAGCTAGAGACCCCAAGGCCCTTTCTTGGTAGGCCAAGCACCAGACTCCAGATAGACTTGGGGGTCTGGCCTCCTATTCTTCTTTTTTTCTGAGACAGAGTTTTACTATGTCACCCTTGGTAGAGTACTGTGGCATCACAGCTCACAGCAACCTCACACACTTGGGCTTTAAGGGATTCTCTTGCCTCAGCCTCCCAAGTGGCTGGTACTACAGGTGCTTGCCACAATGCCCAGCTATTTTTTTGTTGCAGTTGTCATTGTTGTTTAACAGGCCTAGGGTAGGTTCGAACCTGCCTGCCTCGGCGTATGTGGCCGGTGCCCTAACCACTGAACAACAAGTGCCAAACCCCGGTCTCCTACTCTATTAGCCCCGCTGCCCTCCCCAGACTCCAAAATGCTGGCTCTCTGGTGTCACTGGCTAGGCTCTTGCAGACTGCTCCAGCATTTTATTTATTTATTTTGAATATATATATATATATATATATATATTTTTTTTTTTGTAGAGACAGAGTCTCACCTTATCGACCTCAGTAGAGTGCCGTGGCGTCACACAGCTCACAGCAACCTCCAAGTCCTGGGCTTAAGTGACTCTCTTGCCTTAGCCTCCCGAGTAGCTGGGACTACAGGCGCCCACCACAATGCCCGTCTATTTTTTTGTTTGTTTTGCAGTTCAGGCGAGGCTGGGTTTGAACTCATCACCTTTGGTATATGGGGCTGGTTCCCTACTCACCCTTGCACCGCCCTATTTATTTATTTTGAGACAGAGTCTCACTATGTCACCTTCGGTAGAGTGCCGTGGTGTCAAAGCTCACAGAAACCGCAAACTCTTGGGCTTAAGGAAATTCTCTTACCTCAGCCTCTCAAGTAGCTGGGACTACAGGTGCCCACCACAGTGCCTGGCTATTTTGCTGTTGTAGTTGTCATTGTTGTTTGGCAGGCCTGGGGACAGGTTTGAACCTGCCACCTCCAGTGTATGTGGCTGGTGCCCTAGCTGCCCGAGCTACAGGCACCAAGCCTGCTCCAGCATTTTAAAGAGTGGGGTCCTGGCCTGAGATGGAGTCATTGGGTGGTTGGTCCTGCGTCATCCTTACATTTAAATGCTGTCTGCTGTCTGAGTGCCACACCTCTCAAGGGCCCAGACACTGACCTGGAGGTGCATCACCTGAGCTTGGAGAGGTGATGAGGCTGGTGGGGACTGTGCCAGAGGTATAGCACAGGGTCACCACCCTGATGCCACTTTAGAAGGGCTGCAGGGAGGAGGTGGCATGAGGAAGTCTGAAGAAGGTGATGGGCTTTGGGGAGCCTGAGGACAGGAGAGCCAGCTGTTAGCCAGTGGAAGTTGTTTTTCCTGGTTCCTAATGTAGTGCTGAGAGGCTGAGAGAAGAGAGCAGTTAGCTTCCCTCCTCCCCTGTGAATTCCTGGAATTCCTTCCTAATCTCTCTTCTGGGCTGGGTGGGAATAGGCCTTCCCAGCACCTCCTATGGCCACTCAATCTGCCGTGGCTGCTGCTCAGCCACCAGCCCCCATGCACCTGGACTTGGGTGGGGCAGGAGTGGCTGTCTGTGCTGTCTGCTGCAAGGGGCTCTGGACGGGGACACACCAAGTGCCCAACCCTCCCCTGGGCTTCCTGACAACATGATGCTTGCTGGGCTGAGAGAGAAGGCCAGAGGGAGACAGAGATAGAGAGAGCAAGAGGTAGAGACAGCAACAGAAAGACAGAGAGAGAGAAAGAGGCAGAGACAGAGAAAGATAGAGACAGAGAGAGATGAAGAAAGAAAGAAGAGAGACAGAAAGAAAAAGAAAAAGAGAAAGATAGACAGACAGGCAGACAAAGAGAGGTTGACCCTATCAGACAGAGTCACAGAAAGAGAGAAGCACAGAGATAGAGCAAGTGGGAGCTGGGCCACCTTCTGCTGGGACCCTGAGGCTCCCCACCATCACTACCCCCGGAGTTACTTGGACCCCTCAGTGAGCCCAAGGAGCTCCCCCCTGGTAGGAGGTACTAGAACAGTGAGTGGGACCTGAGGTGTTGGGGCTGTCTCTGCATTTCTTGAAGAGTGCAATGGCCTTAGGGGGAGTCCAACATGAACCCCATCAGGACCTGCCTATCTCTGCCCAGGTGGCAAGGCCCTCCGTGAGGAACGGTTTCCACCCACATGTTTCCCGGAGACTGGATTCAGCCTGTGCCTCCCCATGGATGGGTGCCTCTGTCCTGCCTGCACACCCAGTGCCTCCTCCAGCCCTCTGTGTGAGCAGGAGACCCTCTGGATGTATGGGCACCTGTCCCTGTGAGGACCTGCATGTGGGCTGCACCTCTAAGCAACTCCTTGATTTATTCTGCTTTCTAGCAGGGGCTGGCAGGGGGCTAATGGTTTTCAGAGGCTAGTGCCTGGCATTTCTGGGGACAGCCCAGGAGTTTCGGAGGAGTTCCCCCAGTCTGCAGAGAGGCACAGTGGGCAGCGGGCCACTTCTCTGCTATTGGGCCAGGACCTGCACACCTCAGCAAACCCTCTTCCCGGCAGAGGGGGAAACTGAGGCTCAAAGATAAAGTTTCTGCAGTCAGGAAGCACAGAAGATGATGGTGCCCCTGGGCTGGGGGATGTGGTGCCTTTCAGAGCCTGCTCTCACCAAGGCTGTAGGCATTGTCATGCCCATGCATTGTAGGGTGGGACGCCCTCTGAGCCCAACCCAACTCTGGGTCCTTGGGGAAGAGGAACCCAAGAGGCACATCTCCAGCCTGTTCCTGCTATGCACAGCAAGGATCACACCTTGTCATGGGACACTCCTGTGCGTCTCAAAATTTCTCTATGCTGAAACCTGGGAGCCTTGCTTACCCATGCTGATAGGGCACTTTGCCCAGGGCATAGGCTGACAGCCTATCACCATGGAAACAGCTCCTGACAGTGGGGATAGTGGTCTGGACTCACCCCTCCTTGGGGGTGCACACTTTGGTCAGTTGCTCTGTGACCTAGAATCTCTACCTGGGTTCTCCTTTGTAGCCAGCCAGATGGGTTAGTGATGCATAGAAGTCAATGGTCCAGGTGCTGACATTGGTGACCCCATTCCTCCATGGGACCAAGGATAGGTCTGATTCTCATGCCTTCACACAAATTCTACCCCCATAGACCCTGGGAGAGTGATGATTGCAGGTCATTGTGTGTCTAGGTGGCCACCTCATTATCCACCTGTGGATGATGTCCCGGGGGCTTAGTATGCCAGATGGAGCCCACGCAGTAGGGCATAACTAATGTTCAGATACTCAGGGCCTCCTTTTCAAAGAAGGAATGACCTCTGTTCCCAACCTGTCTATAAAGAGGAAAAGGGGCTTGCTCCTGCAGTTCTAATTAAAGTTTTTCCAACTTGAAGGCAGGATCTAGGGCATGCCACCCCCTGGAGGAACCAGCGTGATGGGGTTGTTTGTCACATAGCAACTGCTGTCTGCTATACCCTCAGCATTACTTTCCTAGGAACATCCCCAGCTTCCCCTTTGCCCTTTGTCATCTACTTTCCTTGCTGTAGCTGGAGGGTGTCCCCCAATTTGAGGGCCTTGTTTCCCTGCAATGTTTCTGGCAATGGGTGCCATTGGAGAGGCTGCAAGCCTGTCTGTGGGATCCTGCCCTCCTTCGTGCACAGGGCAGGTGCACGGAGACCTTGTCTGGTGTCCCTCCCACAGGACACCCCCAGGCCATAGTACAGGTGGCCAGAGAAATAGGGTTTAGCGGCCATCTGCAAAGTTTCCTGGGGAGTCCTCAACCTACAATGTGCTTGTGGGTTGACTCACTCGCCCACCAAAGCTGAAGATCCTCCAGGGCTCAGGAGCTTTCCTGACACTGAATTGGCAAGGGTCTCTCTCCCGGTCTGACCCTGCATGCCCTGACATAGGGTGCCCCAGGGCTGGGACCCAGATGTAGCTTCCCTGGCTAGGCTCCCCATTTCTCTCAGCCGCCGAAACGTGTGTTATTTCACCTGCTGGATCCCAACATTCCAGGGCAGGGCCAAGGAAGGTCGTAAAAACGTTGCGGTAACCTATATATTATTTTTATGCTGGTGCTTAACACGGTGTCTTTGACACATGTGCGGGAGCCCTGTCGTAAATCAGGCCTGGGGTCCACTCACACCCATGCAGGGTGTCTCCAGGCCTCTTGCACATGTGCTCAGGCCCTTGGGGTTGGTGTGGGGTACAGCTGCTGGTGGCAGCATCTCATCAGCTCCCACATAGCATCCCCCAGGGAAAGGGGAGGCTAGGTCGGGAAGTCCCAGGCTAGAGACTCCAAGGCTAAGTTCATGCCAATGCAGCAGCCAGGCATGCGTGTGTGTGTGTGTGTGTGTGTACGTCACCTGAGCAGAAGCCAGCTGGCCTTCTCATCTAGTCTCTGCCTGGATGGGCCAGGGACGGTTTCTCCACCTGCCCCAGCTGGACCTGCCTTTTTTGTCTCTTGAGAGCCCAGAGTCAGGGCCACATACTGTATCCCTGGACAGAGGGATGTCACCTCTCTAGAATTCTAGGAGCATGTCTGATTTAGTCCTGTAACTGAAGGAGTTGTATGGAACCAGGGCTCTTACCAATTCTCTAAGCCTCAGTTTCCCCATCTGCGAGTGATAAGGCTGGGGGGTCTGAGGAGAGAGCACTTCTGACCCTTCGCTGTTCCCATCTCTGGGCAGGGATGGATGGACATGCCTGCCCAGGGAGGGGCCCACAGGACAAGTGGGCTTTCCACTCATGCTTGTGCACATGGTGGGTTGAGGACTCCCCAGAAAACTTTGCAGATGGCCCCTGGACCCTATTTTTTTGGCTCAAGAACCCCTGGTTAGGGCAGCAAATGCTGAAGTGGGGCACAGGGTTGGGGTTCCCAGCCTCCCACTTTCATGGGCCCCTCCTTGATCTAAACATGGCTATTGGTCTGTGTCCCACCTTCTTCTCCTCTCTGCTGTGGAAACAGGGAGCCCTCCCTCCCTGGACCTGTGTGAATGGATGGTGTGAATGGATGGTCAGTCCCTATGGCTGCCCCAGAGTGCACATGGACATGACTCGTAGCCCTAAGCTCTAGAATGTTTTCTGAGACAACCATCAATGTCCTTGTGCACATGTGTGTGCCCATGTGCCTTAGTGGGCCTAGGGAAACCGCCCCCCAATCAGGGTGGCAGATACCACCCACTGGCATCCAGAAAATCACCCATCAGAGGACTTCAAGTATTCTGGCTGCAAAATAAACTACTCCAAAACCGAGTGACTGAACACAGCAATCACCAGTCTCTCACCGATGATCAATACTGGTTTGCTACCTTTGTGGTCATTGTGGATCAGTATTTGAGGACAGCATACAGTCTGGCTTGGTGCTGTCTTGGGGTGGGTCAACCCATAAAATGAGATAGCTGGGTTGGGGCTGGCTGTTGTCCAGAGGCCTCAGTTTTTCCATATATTGGTCTCTCCTCAGTGTTGCTTGAGTGTCCTAACAGCATGGTGACTGGTGGTCCACAAGATGAAGGCTGAAGCTATGACACTTCCGTAATTCAGCCTCAGAGGCTACAGATGCCCATTTGCCTTCTTCTGTGGGTCCCATGGGCCACCCCTGACCCCAGGCAAATTGAAGTCTCTTAGAGACAACCTCAGTCAACCTTAGGACTTCTGACTCCTGCTGCTGATATTTGGGGAGCTCTTCCCAGACCCTGTACTGTGGACACATGATGGATGCTGCCAGGCCAAGGGCCAAGGTAGGGATTCTTGACTGGCGACAGTCCTAGTTCCTAGGGTATACAGCCTGATAGCAGTGGAAGGAGTTGGAACCTGGGTCACCTCCCTCAGGATGGGTCCAGTAGGGTCTGGCCTGGATGGGACTATAGGGGCTGCAATTGGGCAGGAGAGCTGAAGGTTCTGGCTGGCAAGGGCCATTCCTGAGTGGGGGTCTGGAGCAATACCTCTCCAGCAGGTGGCTGGCCCTGAGTGAGTGAGGGTCTGCGGCTGGAGGAAAAGTGAGCCCTAAGAGAGAAGCTGGCTCCTGATTCCACTGGCTAGAGAGAGGCTGCAGGGCAGTTCTAGACAGAACCCCTGAGTCCCTTACTCCACCCATCCCCTCCTGGAGACACATACCCAGCCCCCTCCTATGTGTGGTAGGGACCTTCAATGGGGAGGAGAGTAGTGTCGAGGGTATTTCAGGCCCTAGGGCCTCCTGTTTGAGTCTTCCCAGGCTCCTGGGTGTGTGGGGTCACGCCAGCAGGCGAGGGCATTGGTCTGGCGGATAATGCTATCAGTGGCTGGGCGAGAAGAGGAGGCCCTATCGGTGCTGGCGGAAGGATGAGGCTCTCAGGGAGATAGCAGCCAGCCGTGGGCAGCAACACCTGATAAGCAGGCCCCCTGGAGAACTAGCCTGGGACCCTCTGCCTGGTGGAGCCCCCTCTTTGCACTGTGCACACCTGGTCTGTGAACACGTGGGCCTTGAATATCTGCACCTTATATACTTGAGCTGCAGACACTTGGAACTTGGATACTTGGGCTGTAGACACCTGGGCCTTGGTCACCTGGGCCATGGGAACCTGGGCTGGGGATGCCTGGCCTTGTTTATCTGAGTCTTGGACACCTGAACTTTGGATACCGGGGCTATAGACATCTGTGCCTTGTATAACTGGGCTGTGGGCACCTGAAGCTTGAGACAATTGCCTGGATGTCTGGCCAGTCTAGTCACTTCCCTTAGTTGGTGACGGTGGGAGGTCTCCTGAGGTTGGGCCTGTCCACACAGGATTTGCTAAAGCTGCCTGTGTGGTGCATGGGGTGGGCAGTGGAGCTCACCTCTGCAGGAAAAGCATGAACACCATAAACTTATGGCTATACTTCTGAGCAAGTTTCCAAGTGCTTCCAGTGTGCGTCCCACCCACACATGCCTGCTGTGGCTGGGAGCCCCTCTGGAGGGGAGGGGAGTCCTGTCCCTCACCCCAGGGGCAAGTTTAGTGGTGGGGAACTCCTGCCCCACCAGAGTGCAGGTCCTCCTACAGAGCCAATGTCACACAGGACGCAGGATTCATCTCTAAGCCACCCTGGGTCCAGATCCCTATCCGTGCTGGAGTGTGGCTCCCGGAGGGCAAGGGCAGTTAAGATCCCTCACCCAGGATCCTAAAATGATGCACCCCACCCTGCTTTTGCAGAGGCACCAGGGAGAGGCCTGGGGGAGGCATCTACAGGTCCTAGCTCAGCCTGGCTTCCACTGCCATGGGAGCCCCATGTCTTCCTTATAGGGAGGGTCTCCAAGGGCTAGCCTCAGATGCACTGGGTTGGGCGCCCCCAGCCCCTTGCAGGGGGACCCAGGGTGCAGAGCCTCTCACGCAGGCGCGTTTGCGCGTATACATTTTTATAAGGACATCAGAGGTGGTGTATGCCTTCCGCTCCGATGCATTTTATTAAAAAGGAAGAGGAGGGAAAAAGAAAGAAAAATAACAGAGCGGCTCCCACAAGGACCACACACAGAGGCATAGTGCAGCCTCGGGGCAGGGCTGCGCCCCAGCTGGCATCCGCTGCCTGGAAACCCTGACCCCCGCGGTCGGGCGGCAGCAGCGGCAACCCAGGGGTGGGTTGCGCGGCTCACGTGGGTCCCGCTGGCCTCAACCCAGGGACTACACTTGGGGTTCTTTACACGGTCCCTGGCTGCATGGTCCTTATCCCGGAACCGAGCCTGCGGCACCACCTGGGTGCGCCCAAAGGGAGCGATGGAGGCTCCAGGCTCACCGCGCGGGAGGGAGGCTGGACCCGGCCACAGCGGTGAGGGCCAACGAGTCCCCACCCCCCTGGAGTGGGGAGCCTCCGCTGGGCGTCCCCCCGCCCACTCCCCCAGCACTGTGTGCCAACACGCCCACCCGTGGGCCTGTCAAAAGTCGGAAGGCCCTTGGTAGGGCTGGGGGTGGGGTCCGATTTGGAATCCTAGAGCGGCAGGAGGGAGGGGTGGGGGTGGGAAGAGCCTGTCCCTCCCTTCGGGCGCGGCGAGGATTTGCCCCAGGGCCTCCCCCACCTCGGGCGGGGGCCTGGCTGCTGGCTCCCTTTCCCGCGCTGGGGCGGGGTCCCTTTCCGCAGCGCGGGTGAGAGGCTGAGGCTTGGACCGGGTCGGGTGGGCGACAGCCATGAGCCCCTCCCCACTCCCACTCCTACCTCAGGGCAGTGAGTCCCCTGTGCTTCCCTAGGAGACAATCGCTGCGGACCGACGGCCTCGGAAAAAATGTTCTCATTGTGAACATAAACAGGCGGCTCCGGCCTCTGCCAGATGTTCCTGGAAAATGTTTAGGATCCGAGTCAACATATGAAATTTCCATCAAACTTTTTATTAATCAGGAGGCATTTGTTGTCAACCCACGCCTGAGCCCTCTGCATGTCCTGGGAGGGTCCCGAGCCTGTGCAATCCCCTCATCTCTGCAACCCTCAGAAGGGGGTTAGGCGCTTGCTGGTGGTAGGGGGGGAAGGGGGTGTGTAGGGAGCGGGGCTGCAGCTCTTCCCCCCATTCCGCTGTAACTGGCCGGGGTGGCTGGAATGCCCAGAGTGACGTATGGGGGGGGGGTGTCCCATGCTCCGATCAGTCTCCCTCCCACCCACCACCCGGGCAGAAGTTCTGGACAGCTCAGCGGTGATCTCTCTCTTTTATGGGGTGGGAGACTCGTAAAGAACCAAGAGCCTCACTTAGGAGCTGAGAAGCTTGGCTGGCAGCTCCAGCTCACAGAGCAGGAGCAGGAGGGGGCCTGGGGGTCTGGGGGAGAGGAGTCCTGAGGAGAGAGACCTAGGGGAGGTGGGCCTTAGGTAAGGGAAGGGGGAGGAGTCCTGAGGAGGAGGGAGTCCAGGGAAGGGAGGAGTCCAGGGATTGGGGAGGAGTCCTGGGCATCCCTAGGCAACTCCTGCTTCTCCCATTGATCTGGATGGGTGGGTCCCTCAGACCTGGAGTCCACAGGGGCCCGTCTCTGTGGGATCCGACACAAGCTCCCTGCTGCCGGCCCTCCAGCTCCCACAGGACCCTGGGCCTCCCAAGACTGTCCAAGGGCTAGGGCAGGAGCCTCAGCAAAGCTATTGGACAAGGGAAGGAATAAGGAGTAGGTCCCAGGGTACTGTGGTCCACAGCTGTCCCAGGGGTGGGCTTTGAGCTGTGGCTGCAATCCTGAGCAGATGCACTGCCTGGCTTATACAGGTGCACATGTGTATTTATGCCAGCTAAGGGCCAGGCTGGGGCAAGGGTGGGGCATGAGAACAGGGACCCATTTGTCCCCAGTTCAGCACTGGGGTCACCTCCTGGGTGGGAGCATGAGGCACCACCCCTTTTTCTCTCTCCCCACACAAAGGGATGACTGCCCCCCTGCTGGCCACATACCTAGGCTTTGTGCCCTCATCAGTGACTACCCAGTCTAGCAGCTGCAGAAGGTCAGGTGGCTGCTGTGGCTAACAGGACACATTCCCACCTTGCTGTCCCTGGCTGGGCCCCCTCTTTATCTGGTCGTTTTAGGTCCCAGGCCACCCTAGCTGACTCATCAGCCTCAGAGATGGATCAGAACACCGTGTGATCTGTTCTTGGGTCAGGTCCTGGCCACAGAGTCAAAGCATCCGTTTTTTACCCAAAGTGTCTGTTTTGATCATTAAGCTACTGATGCGAGGTGGGGATTTGAGACCCAGCCGGCCTGCAAGGCTGGTGGGTGAGGGGCTGTTTTGCACTGGCAATGAAGGCCTTTGTCTTGTAGCTCTCACAGGGGCATGGGGGGGTGTCCAGGCCACAGCTGGGGTGGTGAAGGGACCCTGTCATGCTCTCTTTATCCATGTCTCTGGGGCGAGGGCTCTGCTCCAGCCCTTCTGAAGGTCACAGGGAGGCCATCCTCTATCCACTGTACCTAGCACTTATCAAGCACTGACAGTATGTGGAGTTCTGGTAAAGGAGGGACAGAGTCCTGGTGGGAGGGTTATGGGGGCAGGGGGCGTTGTAGTCTTATCCTAACTTGCATCCAGACTTCCCCAGCAAAGGGGAGTAGTCATGTGGCTTGGGGTCTCAGAGAGAAACCTGGTGGGACAGCTGGTCTGCAGTTTGCATCAGGCATGTATTTAAGTTTGCAATGAGCAGTGCAGACCCAAAGGGAACTGGCCTCATTAGCAGGGCCACTCCCTCTGTCCTACTCCCCACCCCTGCTGAGCACTCTACTGTCTAGGGAGCAGACAGCACCCCATAAGGCCTGGGCTGGGAAGCCAGGGAGGGGTAGAGCAAGGAGGGGGACTTTTGGAGGGGGAAAACTCCCAGAGAGTGGTGTCCATACTGCATATGAGGGGGAATTAGGCCAGCAAGTCTCTTGGTCAATGGCCTACACTTCCAAATGTCCTGGTTAATTCAGAGGGAGAACTAGGTTATCCACCTCAAATGCTCTCTGTGGAGGGGAGGCTCTGGCCAGTATCTCCCCAAAGTAATCCAAGTATGGTATGTATGTGGGGGTCTGAGACTTCCCCTCTGAGGGGGTGACTGTTGGGGACCACAACAGACTGGCCCAGCTCAGGGGACAGACTAGGGGAAGACAGGCTGGTGTGCTCTGCCACCTCAGGGTACCTAGTCTTCTAGTTACCCCACTCACTCCACCTCTCCTGCTTCCTAGAGGATGAACATCTGGGCTTCCCAGAGAGTCTCCCCTGGCTGCTGTGTGGGAGGGGGCTGTGTTGTGCCAGATGTAGGTGTGCACACACACTCTTGGCCCCTCAGGGGCATACCAGATGCTGGCCACGGCACTCACCTAGCAGAATGAGCCTGCTGCCTCTGAGTGCCACCTACATGGGGACAACCTTACAAAAGCCTCATGTTACACTCCCATCTCACAGGAGGGGAAACAACCCAGCGGAGGGGTACGGTGGTGCTCAGACTCAGCTGCCCTGCCTCTTGCCACACTGTCTGCAGACTGGATTTGCTCTGTGGAGGAAGGCAGACCCCAGAGTCTGCTGTGTAAGTCCAGCTGGCTGGCTGACATGACACCAAGTGCCTATGGAAACCCTTGTGATGCCAAACAGACCCCACATATGCATGGTCAGCTGAGGCTCACTAGGGCTATGCAGTCAGCTGAGATGGATGAAGCAGGACACTCTGGACACCCTGGGAACCAGGGAGAGGGACAGCTGCACAGATCGTGAGTGGTATACAAGGGACGACTGCCAGAAACAGTGGCCCAGGGAAGCCAGTGGAGGCCAAAGGCAAGGAGGGGGACTTTTGGAGGGGGAAAACTCCTGAGATCCTGAGGCCCAATCTGCCCTCACCTGCCCCTCCATTTTCTCCACATCCTGTTGTCCAGTGTCTGCAGGTGGACAACCACGGTAGGGGCTGTCTCCAACTACCAGCTACTGAGGCTGTTCCACTGAGGGTGGCAATGTCCGTCGAGTGTCAACTACCCTCTGGGAGTCAGGTGGGGCAGGACAAACTGCTTTATTCTGGTCTCTGGTTTTTCTAGCTTCTATTCCTGAGGCTGAGATTGAAGTATCATAAGAGGAATCAAATTCTTGATTTTTTGTGGATCTGTGGGGAAGCAGTGGCTTCACTTCAGCATCAAGAGTGAAGGTGTCTCAGGGCCAGAGAGCACTTCAGAGACCCCAGCAGCCACACTTGAACTCAGGACCTGGACCCACCTGTGGTACCCCAGGGGGTCTGTGTCCTGACTGCTACATCGCTGGCTCTTTGCTGGGCCTGGAGGGTGAGCCCCCCCAACCCTGCCCCTGCTGCCTCACTTGGAGAAGTGGGGGGCCACAGTTGAGCACCCAATGTTGATCCCTGCAGCTGGCAGGTGGGGTGGCCCACATACCTGCTAGAGCCCTTTCTGGAGGTGCATTCCCACTGCCACGACCTTGTGTCTGTGGGCGTATCTGCATGCTAGGGGGGAGGAGAAAATGGGAGCGGGGTGTCCTTCATCAGCATGTAGCATTCATAAAGTTCCACCTGAAAAATATAGGCCTCCCCTCATTTCTTCCCTAGACTCCTTAGTCTTCCGAGAGCTATGTTCTCTGTGTCCCACCCTCTTCCCTCTCTCTGCCTGCTCTCCTTGCCCTCCCCCTTCTGGTCTTACTGGAATGGTCCCAGCAGGCCAACAAGGCATGGGATGGTGGAGAGTCTATACCTACCCCTCCGACAGGTGCTTACCAACTCCTTAGAGCCCCCAGGACTGCTGTGACTCTGCCCTGAGGATGGGGGAGGATCATGGTGGAAGCACTGGGCTCACCTGCAGACAGTACTCACATGCCAGAACCCAGATGGTCTAACAGGCACATCTGGCAGGTCTTGCATCTTGCCACCATGTGGGGAGTGGGACAGGAGAAGCTACTGCCGCCCACTATGGCTCTGCCTCACTCTGAGACACTGTCAGTACCCCTTTACATGCACAAGCCATAGTATGACTCTCTTTGTGTGCATAGTTTTATGATTCATAATTTTATAAGATGTGCATTTTGCACATTTTTTGTATTGATTCACAGGTGTGCTTTTTTTTTTTTTTTTTAGACAGAGCCTCAAGCTGTCCCCCTGGGTAGAGTGCTATGGCATCAAGTAGTCCCAAGTAGCTGGGACTACAGGCGCCTGCCACAACGCCCGGCTATTTTTTGGTTGCAGCTGTCATTGTTGTTTGGTGGGCCCAGGCTGGATTCGAACTCCCCAGCTCAGGTGTATGTGGCTGGCGCCCTAGCCGCTTGAGCCACAGGTGCCAAGCCAGGTATACTATTTTTTGAGTGTGGTGGTGGTCATTACTCTTGTAAATGATATCTTTTTTGAAAACATACGTTTTCTGGCTGGCTGTAGTGGCCATGACTGTAATCCTAGTGCTTTGGGAGACCAAGGTGAGAGGCTCACTTGAGGACAGGAGTTCAAGACCAGCCTTGACCATTAAGCAAGACCCCCAACTCTACAATAAATGGAAATAAAATTAGTTGGGCTGGGTGATGCACATCTGTATTCACAACTACATGGAAGGCTGAGCAGGAGGAGTCCATGAGCCCAGGAGTGTGCAGCTGTGGTGAGATATGATGAAGCCACTGCACTCCAGCCTAGGTGACAAAGTGAGACCCTGTTTTTTAAAACAAAAAGAAATATATTTCCTAATAATGTTACCATAATTTGTTATTTGTTATATAAAATCCAAATAACTTATTGATCTTATTTGTTTAATTATTTAGACAAACTCTCATTCTCTGTCATGCTGGGTAGAGTGCCGTGGGGTCACAGCTCATAGCAACTTCAAACTCTTGGGCTTAAGCAATTCTTTCACCTCAGCCTCCTGAGTAGCTGTGACTACTGGCTCTTTGAGGTGGTAAGAATAGCCTTTTTGCACTTACAGTACTGTGATTATTGATCTTTGGACTTGTTTCTATCATTTTGACCAAATTTTCTGTTTCTTTTTTCTACTTTCTATTTTCTTGCCTTATTTTTTAAATGGAGATTTTTGTTTTAATATTTTTTTTTCCATACTGGGAAAACTTTATATATACCCCCCCCCTTTTTTTTCTTTTTTAAGACAGACTCTCACTCTGTTCCCCTGACTGGAGTGCAGTGGTGCCATCATAGCTTACTGCAACTTCCAACTCTTGGGCTCAAGCAATCCTCCAACCTCAGCTTCCTAAGTAGCTGAGACTACAGGCATGCACCACCACACCCAGCTAATTATTTCTGTTTTTACTAGAGAAGGGCCTCCCTCTTGCTCAGGTTCGTCTCAAACTCCTGAGTGCAAGCAATCCTCCTGCCTCTGCCTCCTGGAGTGCTAGTATTATAGGTGTGAGCCATCTTGCTTGGCCTATTCTATTCGTTTATTAATGTTGCCCCTTGAGCTGTTAGCTGCATATTTAAGTTAATAAAGAATTAAACAGTGTCTAATCATTTCCAAGGCAATAAAAAGACTTTGGCATACTTTAATTCCAATGATTCATTTTCAACTTATTGTTATTTTAGTTCTCTTTAGCCTCACAAATTAGCTGCTGGGTTTTTTTTTTTTTTTTTTTGAGACAGAGTCTCAAGCTGTCACACTGGGTAGAGTGCAGAGGCACCACAGCTCACAGCAACCTCCAACTCCTGGACTCAAGCGAGTCTCCTACCTCTGGCTCCCAAGTAGGTGGGACCACAGGCCCCCGCCACAAAGCCTGGCTATTTTTTGGGTTGCAGCTGTCATTGTTGTTTGGTGGGCCTGGGCTGGATTCCAACCTGCTAGCTCAGGTATATGTGACTAGAGCCTTAGCCGCTTGAGCTACAGGTGCTGAGCCCAAATTCTTTTTTTGTTTCTCTCTTTTTCTTTTTTGGGGACAGAGTGTCATTTTGTCACCCTCAGTAGAGTACTGTGGCATCACACAGCACAGCAAACTCAAACTCTTGGGCTTAAACGATCCTCTTGCCTCAGCATCTCGAGTAGCTGGGACTACAGGCGCCTACCACAAAGCCCGGCTATTTCTTGTTGCAATTTTCATTGCTGTTTTAGGTAGCTGGGGCTGAGTTCGAACACGCCAGTCTGGGTGTATGAGCCACAGGCGCTGAGCCTAGATGTTGTTTTTTTATAGACAAAGTTTGTTTAGATTTATCCAAATATTTATCATCCTATTTGTTCACCATTTCTTCTTGCATACTAGACTGCTCCTCTGGCATCATTTTCCTTCTTCTTGTAGCACATACTTTAGAAATTCCTTGAGAGCAGATTTCTGCTGTTAAATTCCTTCCATTTATGTTTATCTTGAAATTGTTTTATTTTGCTTTCAGACATCTTAATAGTGTAATTGAAGAATATCACCAACAAAAAATATCTTCCAAGGACCCAGAGGGAAAGGAGAAATCACTTATAAAGAAAGACATGTAGACTTCTGAACAATAGCAACATGACCACCAGCCTCCAAGATAGCCTCCAGTGACCTTTATCACCTGGCATAAGGAATAGATTTGTTCACTAGAAAATTCACGGTTAACATCTATTTCCTTCAATGCTTTGTAGATATTTTTCCAGTGAATTGATTATCTATTGCTTCAAGACAAATTATGCCAAAACTCATGGCTTACTGCAACAATAATGATTTCTTTTTCCTTGTGGTTTCTGTGGATCAGGAATTCAGGACCAGCTTGGCGAGTCTGTTCCATCTTGTGATTAATATTGAGATTGCAGTCAGATCTTGGCTGGGGCTTCAGCCCTCTAGAGATTGCAGTGGAAGCGCTGCCTCCAACATGGCTCATTTATATGGCTGTTGGGTAGAGGCCACGGTTCCTCTCCAAGAGGACTTCTTCACAGGTCTTCTACAGTGTCCTTGTGGCATGGTGGTTGACTTCCTCCAGAATTTTCAATCCAAGAGATGCAGGTAGAAGTATCAATGCCTTTTATGATCTAGCTTTGGGAGGTATACATTATATCTCTCTCAGTACTCCTTTTTGGCCACACAGCATTGATCCTGTGCAGTGCAGCAGGGACTACACAAAGACACAGATACCAGGAAATAAAGGTCACTGGAGGCTATCTTGGAGGCTGGTGGTCTTATTGCTAGTGTTCAGAAGTCTCCATTTCTTTCTTTGCTATTCTCCTTTCTGTCTGGGTCCTTGGAAGATATTTTCTTCATTGGTTATATTCTTCAATTTTATTATTAAGATGTCTAGATGTAGAATAATGTGCTTTCTTGATCTGTGCACTTTATATTTTCTATCAGTTCCAGAAAATTCTCTGAACATATAGTACATTATTCTCATGTAGCCATTCCTAAATCAACCCTCATCATTTTTTCTCCAGGGATTCCAGAAACATATTAAATGCTATCATTGAATCCTCTCTTGTCTCTTAATCTCTGCTTCATATTCACCATTTCGTATGCTGCATTATGGATAAATTCTCTGGGTATTCTTACATTCCACTAGTTCTCTCTTCAACTGAGTGTTGAACTTCAACTGCTGCTGAACCCATACACCATGTGTGTGCTTTTTAAATTTGAGTAATGGAATTTTATATTTTTAGAAATTACATTATAAAAACCAACTCTGTTAACAGATTAGCTTTTATAAGCTGTCTTTTTTTTTTTTTGCAGTTTTTGGCCCGGGGCTGGGTTTGAACCCACCACCTCCAGCATATGGGGCTGCACCCTACTCCTTCTTTGAGTCACAGGCGGTGCCCTATAAGCTGTTTTTATAATGGTATTCTTTATTCATTTTAAAAGACATGTTTAATTTTGAGAACATCCATACAGAAAATTTCACAACATAAGATTGTACACCTGAAGGAGTGATTATAAAGGGAACACCTTTAGATTGGAAGCACCAGGTGGATTAAGTCATAATATGTTCTCAGCACTCCAGAAGTATCCTGTGCCTTTCCTAAGAATGCCCTCGTCCCTCATCTTTTAACTTCCTCTATGGGGTCACTATCCTGAACTTTATAGTAATAGTTTCTGTCCTTTTTTGTTTGTTTTGTTTGATACATAGGCAGAGTGCTGTGGCATCTTAGCTCACAGCAGGCTCAAACTCTTGGGCTTAAGTGACTCTCTTGCCTCAGCCTCCCATGTAGTGGGGCCTATAGGTGTGTGCCACACACTCAGCTATTTTTCAGAGATGGGGTCTCACTCATGCCTGAGTTGGTCTCAAACTCCTGAGCTTAGGTGATCCACCCATCTTGGCTTCCCAGAGTGCTAGGATCATAGGCGTGAGCCACCGCATCCTGGCTTTCTCCTTACTTTTCTTTACACCATAAAGAACATAGTCATATTCATAAACACCATAGTCTAGTTCAGTGGTTCTCAAGCTTCCTAACGCCGCAAGCCTTTAATACAGTTCCTGTGGGTTGTGACCCACAGGTTGAGAACTGCTGGTCTAGTTGTTTATACAAATGAAATCATATAATGTGTGTGTGTGTGTAGTGTCTAACTTCTTCTTTTGCTCACTATTGAAGTTGTGAGATTCATGCATGTTGTTGCTTTTTGCTATAGCCTGTTTTTACTGGTGTGTAGCACTCCACTCTGTGAATGTAGCACTGTTTTTTAATACCATCGTCTGTTGCTATATATTTAGGTATTTTCCTTTTGGAGACAACTGTGATCAAAGAGGCTATCAATGTAATTTTTCCATATCTATTGGTGTACATATGTACACTTTTTGGGGTATATACCTAAGAATTAAATTCCTATGTCAAAGGAAAGATGCATATTCAACTTTAGTAGATAATAACAAACTGTGTTCCAAATCAATTGGCTCAATTTTTAAACTCTTACCAGCAGTGTGTGAGATGTTCAGTTGTATACACTCTTGCCAATACTTGGTGTTGTCTGGGTCTTTGCTTTTGTTTTTTTAATATTAGGTAATTTGGTGGGTATGTAGCTGTATGTCTTTTTTTAGAGACAGAATCTCACTTTGTCGCCCACAGCTCACAGCAACCTCCAGCTCTTGGGCTTAGGCGATTCTCTTGCCTCAGCCTCCCGAGTGGCTGGGACTACAGGCGCCCACCACAACGCCCGCCTATTTTTTTGTTGGAGTTTGGCTGGGGCTGCGTTCTAACCCGCCACCCTCAGTATATGGGGCTGGCACCCTACTTACTGAGCCACAGGCGCAGCCCTGTAGTTGTATTTCATTCTAGTTTTAATTTGCATTTCCATGATAGGTGTGATATTGGTCATCTAAATATCCTTGTTTGTGAAGTATCCATTTGAATCTCTTATCCATCTTTCTATTGGGTTATCGTTTGAATTCTTTACATTTGTCAGTTTTATGAGTTACAGATATTTTCTCAGACTCTGTAGCCTTTCACTCTCTTAATAGATTGTTCTGATAAACAAAAAATTTAATTATAAAGCAGTAAAATGTTCAACATTTCCTTTCGAATCACCATAAAGAAATACTAAAGAAATTCTTCTAAAGAAATACTTGCCTGTGTGAAGGTTGTGAGATACTTTATATTCTCTTCTATGAACTTTGTTCCCAGTTGAACCTAAATGTACCCAGAACCAGCAAGGTGGGAGATAGAGGTCTTTTCATTATTTTTCCATATGATATTTAAAACACCTCCATTACCCTGCAGAATCTTTTCTTTCCTTTTGCACTGAGTGTCCATACAGTGATGTGACTGTTTCTCAGCTCCATTGGACTATTACTCCATTGGACTATTTGTTTATCCACACACCAATACCTGCTCTGTCTTAATTACCGTAGCTTTGATAAGAGGAAATCACCACCATGTCCTACTTCTTTAAGTGGGTCTTGACTATTTATATCTTTGTATGTCTAAATTTTAGATTTAAGCTTACACAAGACAATGGAATCTTTACTGCAATAGCTTTGAACGTATAGATCAGCTTCAGAAGAATTGGCCTCTTGCAGTATTGAGTGTTCCAAACCATGACCATGGGTTGTGTCAGTCTTTTAGTCCTGCTGTGACCAGAATACTATATGCTGGGCACTTTAGAATGAACAGAAGTTTATGCTCTCACAGTTTTGAAGGCTGGAAAGTCCAAGATCAAGGTGCTGACACCCCAGTGGTCCTCACGTGGTGAAAGGTGGAAGGGCAAGAAACTGTTTTCACATGGCAGAAGAGCAGAGGTGAGCAAACTCACTCCCCAAAGCTCTTGTTATAGTAGCATCAATTCCATGCACGAGAGCGGAGCCTATCACCTCCCAACACTGCTGCACTGGGATGAAGTCTACAACTTTGGATTGCATTTTGGAGGGGACATTTTTACACAGCACCATGATATTGCTCTGTTTATTTATTTTTCATTCTTTTGAGGCAGGGTCTCTATCATCCAGGCTGTAGTGCAGTGGCAGCATCATAGCTCACTGCAAACCTCAAACTCCTGAGCTCAAGCCATCCTCCTGCCTCAGTCTCCCAAGTAGCTAAGACTACAGGTGCCTGCCACACCATTGGCTAATTTTTCTATTTTTAATAAAGATGGGGTCTCACTCTTGCTCAGGCTGGTTTCGAACTCCTAAGCCCCAGGGGTCCTTCCACCTCTGTCTCCCAGAGTGCCAGCATTGCAGGCATGTGCCACCACATCATACTGTAAACAGTATGGAGTATTTCTCCCCATTCTGTTTGCAGCCTTTTGGGGTAGAAATCTTGCACACATATTTTGCTTTATTTCTTCCTAGGTAGATGATAGTTGGGTTTTTCAAAAATTGTTAATGGCAATTCTTTCTCTTTGGTTGGGTGTACTGACTGTGTTAAGGCAGACACTTTGAGGGAGGGCACACTTTCAGGAGAACGTCAGCAGGACAGATGAGGAAAGTTAAGCCAGGATGTGGTCTCAGCTGGAGCCCACAGGAAACCTCTTGCTCGAGGGCTGCTGGCAGAACTGTCACCACCTCAAGGCAAGGCAGCCAGCTCCATCCACCGCCTGCCAGCCCATGCACGACCGGGGTCTGGCTGCGCACCCCCACTGGGCCAGGATGCTGCTCCTGAGAAGGACAGCTGTGAGTACTCTACTGCCGACACTCACCACAGCTGGCACAGCGGAGCACTGGCTGCTGGAGAGGATCTGGGCGGGAAACCAGCAGCGTCTACCACATCCGTGCTTCCCTTCCCAAATTCACTCCATCTGGCCATCAGCTTTCTTAGGATTCGGTTGGTCACAATTTCTGAGAAAATGCTCAAGCAGAGAGTCAGCGCAATAATCCATGACAGCCCGGCTGCTGCAGTTGGCCCAAAGGCCATTGTGGGTATTCATCTATCTCCTCCACCACCCATGCCATGCCCCAGTATCCAGTGCCGAGGGAGATGGCTCACCCAGCAGGGAAGTGCAGGTCCACATTCCTGGGGAATTTGAGACCCTTCTGGAGCCAAGGCATGGGAATTTCGAGAGATATCCCCTGGGCACCAAGTGGGCTCATTCCCCTGTGTTGATGGAGATGCCTCACGGGCAGCCCAGGTCCATGGTGCAGGAATAGCGAGAATCATTGCCTGGGCACCAAGAATAGTCATTCGCACCCCTGCTTCTGTGCTGCAGTACCATCCCTGAGCCCTCATGTTGCCCAGAGTCCACAAGCCCTGCCAGCATCCTAACTCCTTTCATATCCAAAGTGATCAGGTGAAATGACCACTGTAAGTCTTCTGGGGTCGTCCTGCGTTTCCTGGTAGAAAGTTCCTCCTTTTTGGAAGTGTCTTAGTCTGTTTGTGTTACTATAAAGAAAATACCTGAGGCTTGGTAATTTATGAATTTATGAAGAAAAGAGGCTTATTTGGCTCAGGCTGTACAAGAAGCACTGCACCAGCATCTGCTTCTGGGGCGGGCCTCAGGTTGCTTCCACATATGGCAGAAAGAAAAAGGGAGACATTGGGCAGAGATCACATGATGAGACAAGAAGCAAGAGGTGGGAAAGATGCCAGGCTCTTTTTAACAATCCGCTTTGATAGGAACTAATAGATTGAGAACTCATTAGCGCCAGAAGGACACCGAGCTATTCATAATGGATCCAACCCCAAGACCCAAACAGCTCCTTCCAGGCCCCACCTCAAACATTGGGGATCAGATTTCAACTTGAGATTTGGAGGAGACAGGTACCCAAACTGTCTGACAGGAACTAAGATCTCTGGCAGCACAGAATGAGGTTGCAGGGATGGGAAGCCCACATTCACCAAGCGGGAGAGATGGTGTGTGAGGTGCTATGTCCATCCACTGGTTCTTGGAGCTGTGTATGCTACCCTCTTGGGAGAGAACCACATACAATGGCCATTGGTTGAAGGTCTGTGCCACATGAAAGACAACACCCTATCTTCACTGGGTTTCATTGCCACACTGGAGTCTCAGCTGTGCCTCTGAGGAGCCAACCCAGCAATCCATCACTTCATCAGTTGGCAGCTTCCAAATTGTGCAATAGCTAGAGGAGCCGGTGGAGCTGTAGTCGTGTGCCCTCTGCCACTCCACGCTTGCTTCAAAGGTGACATTCTGTGGCATCCAATGTAGGTCAATCAGCTCTCCATGACCTCCCAAGAGCACAGCGTCAGCTGACCTATTGCAGGCAGGAGAGACAAACCTGGTCTTGGTCAGGATGAATTTTATCCAGGGTGATACATATGTCCCCAGATTGGTTGGTTGGCCTCTTTAAGGGATAGCACTTCACAGGGCCTTAGCTTTGGTCTCTCTTGCTGGCAAGTGGGGATGCAGGCTGCAACATCAGTGAGATTAGCCTTGGGGAAAGGGAGAAAGCCCACCCTGGAGGGCTCATGCCCGGTCCCTTCTCCAGCTTCAGGGCTGCTCTATGACCTTATGAAGGCTCACAGAGGTGGCAGAGGACAGAAACTATCTCGTTCACTCAGTGTTTGGTGTGTCTTTTGCAGCAGATGTTCTCAGGTGAGCCCCAGCCTTTGAAGAAAAGTTCTCACCCCTTATGTCCACTCCTATAAGTACACCAGACACCTCTTCCCTCAACCTTCTTGTTCCTGCTCTTTCAAAGTTACTCCTTTTTGGCCCTTGAACAACCAGCTAAGCCATATGCTGCTTGTCATTGGCTGGATGTATCTCCTGAAGCTTTACCTTGGGTCACTTCTCTTTTATGCAAGATGGACGATCCAATGCCCAGCTGGGAGCTCTGCCATTGGGAGGCTTCCTGCAAATCTAATGTCAGGGCTTCCTCTGAGTTTGGGTGGTGTAGCAGCAATCCCTGGAAGCACACTTGGGACCTCTTCTTGTTACCTGCTCTTAGAGACCCCATGGGGAAAGAGATGAACTGAGAAAAGGCATCCATATAAGAGTAGCATATAACAAGGAGGACCTAGAAACCTCTTTGTGCAATCTACTGTGGACCTCTGGACCTGCCTGGAAGTGCTCCCTAAATGCTCCCATGGTCAGCAACTGGACAGCTCTGGCCACAAAATCATTTGGCTAATTGGCCAAATGCTTCATTTCTACCAGCCTCTGGTGGCATGCCAGGAGCAGCATTTTGAACAGTGGCACAAGGAGTGTTCCCCGCCAACTTTCTGTGGCTGAATATGGTATGTGATTCTATCCCAATCTATCTGGTACCATGGGATCTGCTGAGACATGCAGTTGAAGAGGGGAAGAACCTGATGTGAACACTGTTCTTGCTCTAGGCTCCAAGTGCAGCAGCCCCAAGTGCAGAACATGCTGCCTCCAAGAACTAAAGGGGCACTGGACATCTTGCATAGGGGGAGGAGTTGTAATAAGCAGTAGCTCATCCTTCAATTTGAGGGAGACTCCTTAGCAAACCCCAGGGTACCCACACCAGTGTGGCATGTCTCTGAACCTTTTTAGGATTTACTACCCACCTTGCAGATTGCAAAAGTGTCTTGTCAAGGCACCCAAGCAAGGAACTTGCTTGGCACTTGGGAACTTGGAAAGTGACCATCACAGCTCCTGGGCTCGAGAATAACTTAAGGCCAGACAAGGTGGCTTGCTTCAACCTCTTGCTTCAGCCTTCTAAGTAGCTGAGACTACAGGTGCCTGCCACAATGCCTGGCTAGTTTTTAGAGACAGGGTCTCACTCTTGCTCAGGCTGGTCTCGACCTCGTGATCTTAAGCAATCCATCCGTCTCGGCTTCCCAGACTGCTCAGATTACAGATGTGAGCTACCATGCCTGGCCCCTTTTTTTTATTTCAATAACTTTAGGAGGTACAATGATTTTTTTGTCACATGGATTAATTATATAGTGATTGGAACTTTGATAGGGATTACATTGAATCTGCAAATCTCTTTGAGGAGTAATGCCATCTTAACAATATTGTCTTCCAATCCATGAACATGTGATATCTTTCCACATGTATTAGGTCTTCTTGAATTTCTTTCAGCTGTGTTTTCTAGTCTCTGATGTACAAGTCTTATGCTTTCTTAGTAAAACTTATTTGTAAGTTATTCTTTCCTTTTTTTTTTTTTGAGACAAAGTCTCACTTTGTCACCCTTGATAGAGTGCTGTGGGGTAATAGCTCACAGCAGTCTTAAACTCTTGGGCTCAAGTGATCCTCTTGCCTCAGGCTCCCAAGTAGCTGGGACTATAGGTACCCGCCACAACCTGCACGCCCAGGTATTTTTAGAGGGGTCTTGTTCTTGATCAGGCTTGTCTCAGACTCTTGAAGCTCAAGCAATTCACTCACCTCAGCTTCCCAAAGTGCTAGGATTATAGGCGTGAGCCACCTTGTCTGGCCTTAATTTATTCTTTTAGATCCTATTTAAGTGGAATTGTTTTTAATTTCCTTTTGAACTGTTCATTGCTAGTGCACAAAAATTCAACAGATTTTGTGTGTCGATTCTATTTTCTGAAACTTTGGTGAAATTGTTCATGAGCTGTAATAGTTTGTATTCTTTTGTTCTATATATAAAATTGTGCCATCTGAAAATACAGTTTTACTTCTTCCTTTCTAATTTGGATACCTTTCCTTTTTCTCGTTTAATTGCTTTAGCTAGAACTTCAGTACAATGTTGAATGGCAGTAGGAAAAGGGGGCATCCTTACCTGAAAAGGCAAGGGGGAAGTTATCAGTCTTTCCCTTTAAATAGGATCTGTGTTTTCCCCTCTTCTATTTCTATTTATTGAGCATTTTTATCATGAAAAGATGTTGGCACTTGTCAAATATTTCTTTTATTTTTTGGCAGTAAGTTGGTTATGTGTTTTTCTCCCTTTAATTCTATTAATGTAGTGTTGCACATTGATTACTTTTTGTGTCTTGAACCATTCTGAAATTCATGTAATAAATCTCACTTGGTCATGGTATATAATACTTTTTTTTTTTTGAGACAGAGCCTCAAGCTATCACTTTGGGTAGAGTGCTGTGGCCTCACAGCAACCTCCAACTCATGGGCTCAAGCGATTCTCCTGCCTCCGCCTCCCAAATAGGTGGGACTACAGGCACCCGCCACAACGCCCGGTTATTTTTTGGTTGCAGCCGTCGTTGTTTGGCGGGCTGGGGCTGGATTAGTAATAAGGTTCTCACTTTTTGATTTTAGCAATTTAAATCTTTTTTCCCTTTTTCTTTGACTCAGGTTATTCAGAAGTAGATTACTTAATTTTTAAACACATGGTAATTTCCTAGATATCTTTGTTATTGATACAATTTCACTTCAGAGCAGAACATACTTCAGAGCTCATTTTTTTTTTCTTCTCACTATAGCCCATTCTATAGTAACTTTCAGTGGGGTTCAGTATTTTGTAAGTATTCTAAATCCTTTTGTATCTGAAAATACATTTTAATTTCCTTCCTACACAGGTATGTTTGGTTTGACTAGGTATAGAAACTTGGGTTCAAAATTATTTTCCCTTAGTTTTTGAAGGTATGACTCTATAATCTCCTGGTATCCAGTATATTCTTCGTTAAATAGCCTAGTTGCAGGTTGAATCTCCTCTTTTCTATTTTGAGAATTTTAAATTTTTCTATATTTTTGGTGTCTCAAAGTTTTACTAAGATGTGTGGGTTTTTTTCTTTTTTTTTGAGACAGAGCCTCAAGCTGTTGCCCTGGGTAGAGTGCTGTGGCATCACAGCTCACAGCAACCTCCAACTCCTGGGCTTAAGTGATTCTCTTGCCTCCACCTCCCAAGTACCTGGGACTACAGGCACCCTCCACAATGCTCGGCTGTTTTGTTTGTTGTTGTTGTTGTTGCTGCAGTTGTCGTTGTTTGGCAGGCCCGGGCTGGATTCGAACCTGCCAGCTCTGGTGTATGTGGCTAGCGCCCTTAGTTGCTTGAGCTGTATGCGCTGAGCCTTTTTTTTTTTGAGACACAGGCTCACTTTGTTGCCCTTGGTAGCATGCTGTTGCATCATATCTCACAACAACCTCAAACTCTTGAGCTCAAGCCATTCTCTTGTCTCAGTCTCCTGAGTAGCTGGGACTACAGGCACCTGCCACAACGGCCAGCTATTTTAAGAGACGAGGTCTCGCTCTGCCTGAACTTGAGGGCTCAGGCGATCCACCCAACTTGGCCTCCTGAAGTGCTAGGATTACAGGCACGAGCCACCTTGTTTGGCCTAAGATGTGTTTAACTAAGCTTCTAAAAAATATGCATCTGTATCTTTAGTGGGATTTATCAAATGAAAGACTTATACCTTTCTTCATTGATAGAAAATTATTGGTCATTATATCTTTAGATTTTTCCCTCCCCACCATCCTATTTATTCTATCCTTCTACAGTAGCTATTTGAAGAATGTTGTAGACTTTGCACTGTCCTCCACATTTCAGAAGAGTATATTTCATAATTCAGGGGAACTATGGCATCTCCTGGCTGCCATGGTAAGTGCAAGAATAGGACTGAGGGACTGGAGCTGGGGGAGGTTTGGGATGGGCAGTGTCTTCGGTGGCCTTGTGTGTATGGAGCCCTTCCATATCATGATAGACACTCAATAATATGGAATGGACTGATTCTTAGCGACTAGGACCACAGGGAGACTGCAGCTTTGTGGTCTCCAGGCCATGTCTCCAAGTTGCACTCAGCTGTGGTTCACTTTATAGACTCAGGTGTTCCATAGTTTGCCTGGAAAAAAAAGAGAAGAGTTTGCTGTGGGTCTGGAGGAAGTGGACCCTTCTCCTCCCAAATCCACACTTTGATCACCAGGCACCACAATCTACCTAAATTCTGTGGCCAGTTGTCCACTGATAGCTTACCAGAGGCTGGATTCCCACAGACCATGCTGGTGTAGGAATCAGCTCTGGGGGCCACCAGTGTCCTTCTGGAGCCACAGACACAGGCTCCAGAATGGCAGGATGAGGCTCCTCTGCTGGGTGCACATGGCATTCACAGTGCTGGGCTGCAAACCTGTGATCTGTGCAAACTTGGTCTCTCCGGAAGCTTCCAATGCTCAAGAACCCCTAGATCCTGCTTGCTTTTGGTCACTGACAGTCTCAGCTGCCCCAAGCCAGGTTTTGCCCACATCATGGTTTTGCTTTTTGCCAGGTGGGTCCCTGTGCCTTTGCATGCCCTGCTGGACGCTGGAAGTTTCCATGAGAAGCCCACTCAGGTATACTGGGATCTAGGGAAGCTTGTTCAGCTTTCTGGATATCAGAGAAATGCCCCTTGGTGGTAGGGGGGATTGTGAATACAGATTAGGAAGCCACAGCATGGAAGGGGTGTGAGATTGTAGCCGTAGGGTTCCATGAATTTCTTTCTGCATAAACACAGAGGGCACCCACCTTGCACAGTGGATGGGGAGGTGCCCATGCCCTCAACATGCAGGCAGAGGTGGGCAGATGGACTCTGGGATCAATAGGAGAGACCACAGCGGGGCAGACTGTAAAATCCTCAGGCCTCTGGCAGTGGTGCAAACTGTCCAGTCTCTCTGATCCCCTCTACTCATAGATGGGCTGCTCTCCCAAGACCTGCCCACTGCTTCTAGAGCAGTGTTTTCAACCTTTTTCTTTTGTTTTTATCTCATAGCACACTTGAACCTATAGTTAAACTTTTGTGGCAAACTTAAATTATGTTGATAAAAAATAAGTGTGAAAAAAGAATTTACTTGCTATGCTTTGAACTTCTTTGGAAAGTAATTTAATTAATGATCTTTAAAAATTTTTGCAGCACACCTGTTGAAAATCACAATTCTAGAACAAGGCGTGGCCATAGGACTTGCCTGGCCATAAATTTGTAGGAAGAGAGTCACTTGTTGCCTCCTGGAAGAAAAGTAGAGGAAAGGTATGGGGCAGACATCAGCCACGCTGTGGAGGCCTGAGTAACAAAACCCAGAAGGTCCTAGGCCTGGCCTCCCTTGGGGCATCTCAGGAATGCTGCACCTGTGTAGGGCAGCAGATTTACAGGTCAAGTGGACACGCTGCCCATTAGAACCAGTGTTTGCATGACATAGAGCCTCAGTCCAAAGCAGGGCAGGGTGGTGAGCTTGTGGACGCATTTTTTGGTGCTCGCCAAATCCGGCATTTGCATCTCGTACAATTTTTGTGCAAAAAGTCTGGTGCACAAATACAACTTACTAGGCATGCCAAGAGTGAGGACTGCACAACTCCAAATCCAAGAGAAAAAACAACAAGTGGAAGGGCATGTGCATTTGCACAGCTGCTCAGCGATAGACCCTTTCCACATTCCACCCACCACTTGTCCTGAGTCTGGGGTCTACCCTGCCTGCTCCTGGTCCAGGGCCCACTAGCAGAAACTCAGCACAGGGAGTCTGCCACCCACCCCACATGATCACCAGAGGGACAGTGACTTTCTTTCCTTCTTTCTTTTTACCTTCTCTGGTCTTGTTGATTTGGGCAGGCTGCATCTCTTTTCAGGTACTCCTCTGTCTATTTCTTTTCTTTGGTCACTGTGGACTGTGCATTTCTCCCCCCTCCCCACCACCATTTTTATTATTTTTGGGGAGGAGAGGATCTCACTTTGTTGCCCAGTTTGGAGCGTGGTGGCACAATCATAGTTCACTGCAGCCTTGAACTCCTGGGTTCAAGTGATCCTCCCATTTCAACCTCCCAAACAACTGGGACTACAGGTACACACCACCATGCCCCACTAACTTTTTAAATGTTTTATAGATATAGGGTCTTGCTGTATTGTCCAGGCTGGTCTCAAACTCCTGGCCTCCAGAGATCCTCCCAGCTTGGCCTCCCAGACTGCTAGGATAACAGTTTGAGCTATTGTGCCAGATCCTCATTCTGTTTAACTTTATTCACCAAACCTTGGCTTTATTCAAGGTTTGTCCAATCATGTTGCTATGCATGTCCCTAAATCTTTACCTCCCATATCATCAGCACAGTGATACACAGCCAGCTGATTCTAATCTCTCTCCACAGCCCAACCCCAAAACCGCAGCATGGCACATCCTCTCTGAGGCCCCTTTTGGGATCCGTGGAGGAAACAGGTACAGACCACACAGAGATTTGTTCAGTCCCCAGAATGTGAATGGTGTCAGAGTGTACCCCAGAAGATGGGCACTGTTGAACATTCCTAACAGTAGTGGTCATTAATGATGCTGAGCGACTTTTTAGGAATAGGGCAGTCTTTAGGGTTTCCTCTACATAAATCGAGTCTTCCTGCTTTTGCCAGTTTTCCTATCCTAGTCATTGCCTTTTCTTACTGATTTGCAAGATCTTTTCTTTTATTAATTAATTATTTTTTTTAGAGACAGGTTCTCACTTTTGCTCAGGGTGGTCTCAAAATCCGAGTTCAGGCAATCCACCCGCCTCAGGATTACAAGTGCCAGAGCCACCACACCCAGCCTGATTTACAAGATCTTGTCATGTATTCTAGACATTCACTTGTTGGTTTGAGACAATTAGTGTTTCTTCTATTCTTCCAGAGTCTTTGAACTTTGTGTATTTGGTCCTTTCTTGAAAAGCTCTTTAACTTTTCTGAATCAAAGAACCACTCCCACCATGGTTTGTGCTTTTGAACTTCTGTGTAAGTTCTCCACTAGTCAGTTGCAAAGATGTTCTCCTGCAGTTTTTTTTATAAAGTTTTGTATACAGGTATTTCATTGGCCTCAAGGCTATTTTCATACTTGACAAACCCAGTTGTAGTTTCCTATCTATACTGAGCTCCCTTTTCTGTTATCATCTAAATAAGTCTGGCCTTTCTTTGTTCAGGGAGAACATTTATGTGCCCATTTCTTGAAGTTAGTCAGTTCCTTGGGCTGATTTGTTGTTCACCAAAAAGATCACACAGCTGTGAAGAAGGTATTTATTTCTCAGGTTGTCTTAGCTAGCTATTTATAGACCTTTTATTTCACCACATAAATTTTCTAGTTAAATTTATGGAGGTTTTTTTTTTTTGTTTTTTTGTTTTTTTGAGCCAAAGTATCACTCTGTTGCCCTGGGTAGAGTGATGTGCTCACAGCAACCTCAAACTCTTGGGCTCAAGAGATCCTCACACTCACCACAGTTTTTCTATTTTTAGTAGAGATGAAGTCTCATTCTTGCTGAGGCTAGTCTTGAACTCAGGAGCTCAAGCAGTCCACCTGCCTGGGCCTCCCAGAGTGTTAGGAGCTTCATGGAGTTTTTAAAAAAAAAATCCAGTTGAAATTTTGGTTAGGAATGCTTGAATGTATGGATTTATTTGGGAGAAAATGAATTTAATTAACAATACAGTGTCTTATACAAAGGCATGGAATGTCTCTTTAGCACTCCTTTTTACCTTCTATACCTCTTATTAGATTTCTCATTTTATGGATCCTTTATAGTTTTGTTTAGCTTTGTGATTATATTTTCTAGTTACTGCTCCAGCAAGAAGTGCTACTGATTTTTGTAGGTTGCTGTTGCATCTGGCGAACTTGCTGGATGTTTAAACCTTATTTTGGTAGTTTGTTGATTTTGTTGATTTTTTTCTGGGAGGATAGAGCATCCTATCATATGCAATAACATTAGTTTTATTTCTTCTCTTCCTGTCATTTTGCTCTACTTATGTATAGCCTCAGTCAAGATGTCTATATGATGTTGAACACATTCTTCTGTGGTTCCCTGTCTGAAGCAGGCTGCAATAAACTATCTGCAAAAGCATAATGCTTGTTCTTGGGTGTCTGATACAGCCTTTGCCAAAGTAGGAAATTCCCCTGACATTTCCAGTTTGCCCTCAGATACATTATAGTTGTAAATAAATGTTGAACTGGACCTCATGTAATGTCTTTTTTTTTTTTTTTTTTTTTTTGCATTTAGTGGAATGATCATTTGATTTTTTTCTGGGTCAATTAATGTGCTCTGTACTTCTGTTAATACCTAAATAGTTCCTATCAGTTCAGCCTTCCTATAAATAACGATTAAAAAACAGGATAAAATATTAAAAAACTACCCAAAGACTTTGAAAAGTGAATAGTCCTTTCAAAGTACCAATTTTTCACTTTATTCACATCTATATTTTATAGTTATTTTGTTTTAGCTACATCTCTTATAATAGCATTTTTTGCTTAGTCAGTCTGATGATCTTTGATTTTAATTGTCATATCCAATACATTTACATTTAATGTAATTGTTGCTCTGTTTGGTTTTAAATATATTTCTTTTTTTTTTTTTTCTGAGACAGAGTCTATATTGCCCTCTGTAGAGTGCTATGGTGTCACAGCTCACAGCAACCTCAAACTCTTGGGCTTAAGTGATTTTCCTGCCTCAGCCTCCCAAGTAACTGGGACTATGGGTGCCCACCACAATGCCCAGCTATTTTTTGTTGCAGTTGTCACTGTTGCTTAGCTGGTCTGGGATTTGAACCTGCTAGCCTTGGTGTATGTGGCTGGTGCCATAACCACTGCGATATGGGTGCCAAACTTTAAATATACTTCTTTATTTTGTGCTTTCTATTTTTCCTTCCTTTTTCATGTTTTATTTTCTCCTGCTTTCTCTTCTTCCTCTTTCATTATTTAGATTTAGACATTCTGTTTCTATTCTTTCAGTTATTACTCTTAAAATTACAACTTATACTCTTTACATAAAGTCTAACATTAACCAAAACCTTTACTCTCACCCTGGATAATACATGACCTTAGAACATTTTAGCCCTACTTCCTCCACCCTAATTTTACATTTTGATATCTAATATGCTAATTCCATTTATTTCATAAACTCATTAGATATTATTACCATTTTTCTACTTTCAGTGTTTATTTATTTATTCTTTTAGACAAGAGTCTCATTCTTTCACCCTGGGTAGAGTGCCCTCGTGTCATCATAGCTCACATCAACCTCAAATTCTTGGGTTCAAGTGACCCTCTTGCTTCAGCCTCCCAAGTAAGTGGGACCTCAGGCACCCACCATGATGCCCAGTTAGTTTTTTTTCTATTTTTATTGGAGACAGGGACTCTCTTGCTTAAACTGTTCTTGAAATCCTGAACTCAAGCAATCTACCTGCCTCAGCCTCTCCGAGGGCTAGAATTACAGGCATGAGCCACATGCCTGGTGTTTATTTACTTTTGTAAAAATCACATTCTTAAGTGCGCAGCTCCATGGATCTTTACATACATATGTCCACTTGTAGCAGCCACCCAGAACTGGAGCTAAAATATTTCTTTCTGAGAGTCCCCTCTGCCTTCATTCCCTGTTCAGAACTCCTGACGTAGCCACTCTTCCACTTCCTCCCAAAAGCTAGAGATCATTTAAAGGCAATGATTCCAGATTTAAGCATTGGGCTGCAAGAAGGAATGGACAGGCCCCTGAAGAGTAAATATATGTTGGTAACATTGATTGTTTAAAACAACATTAGGGATACTGGGACCTTAGCAGCACTGGTAGTACAGAATTGGGGGCTCTTTGAATCCCCACATAAAAAAGAGCAACTACAGAATAAAAGGAACAGACACAGATGTTGGGCACCAGCCCCTCGCCAAGATTGTGAGTACCTGTTATAGTGGATCAACTGAATGGGGAAAATAAAGAAATAAGACACAAAGAGAGGGCGGCACTCTCATTGGGTAGGGCACTGGCCCCTGAGGGTGGTGGGTTTAAACCTGGCCCTGGCCAAAACTACAACAAAAAAATAGCCAGGCGTTCTGTTGGGTGCCTACTATTCTAGAGGCTGAGGTAAGAGAATCATTTAAGCCCAGGAGTTGGAGGTTGCTGTGAGCTGTGACAGCATAGCACTCTACTGAGAGTGATAAAGTGGGTTTATCACACACACACAAAAAAGACACAAAGAGAAATTTTACAAGTGGGTTCAGGAGTCCCCCATTAACTGTGGTGAGACATAATGGAGACACCCTGCACTTTGACCACTCAGCTTTTATTGAGTTCTCTCTATGCCAATTTTAGGTGGGAGGTCTATTAGCTAATGGAGAACTGAGCAAAGATCAGCCTGTTGGTTATTTGTGTCATGCATTAGCAACTGTATGAATACATATGTTTTTTCCCATTATCTCCTTTTTCTCCTTTTCTGTAATTGACAGTTAACTATAGCCTAGCCTGTGCATTCTTGAGAAACAAGGAACATAACCTTAAGGCAAACATGATGTACCCACATCTGCTTGGTTGGCCTTGCTCTTCAGTGGTCCAAAGGGGATGGTAGTTCCTTCGTCCCCCTGTGGGGAAAACTGGCCTATGCCAATGCCCACATTGGAGGCTGGGAGATAAAGAAGTCCTTTCTCTTATCTCTGCCCAAGAGGTCCTTCCTTTGTTTGTGTGCTTTTGGTTGTGCATCCTCTTCCCAATGACTTTTGCAACACCCACCTCTCTCCCAGGGTGGGCTGGAGCCTTCCTTATCCTTTTACAGGGAGTGCTGCACTCCCCAGTCTAGATTCATCGCCATGGCCTTGCCGTGTTGCATGTGCACACACCATTGCATTCCAATGCACCTGGCCCATTTAACCTTTAAGCAGGCAAGTTGCAATTGCTGTTTTACTTCCTCAAACATGTTTTCTGCAAGAATTGCACAGATTTATTATTAGTTAGCAAAGCTACTTTTATTAAAAAACCAATGAAAATACTCAAGCTAAGCTCCTGTTTCTCTGCTCAGTTAAACTTCCAAGTTCTGTTTTTCTCCTGGACATTTTTTTCTTGTGGGGCTCAGAGTCCCCAATTTCTAATTTGCCCCTACCCCCAGTTACACAGACAATATTTATAATAGAAACAGGTGATCAGGCTTGTCCTGCTTCCCATATTCCAAGCAGGGAAGGGCAAACCACCAACAGCCACAAGTCCTGCGTGTTTACCAGTGTTGCTCTGAGAAAGTGATGTGGCCATGTGGCCTGAATTTATCTCAAAGGTCTGGGAACAGGCAGTGTTGTTCAGATGGCGGGCCAGAGCATGACACTATAGAAGGTCATTTGCTTGGATGAGGACCAGGAAGGGTTGAAATGCCCCCCCCTCCTCCCTTCCAAGACAGGGCTCCAGTGAGGAGACACTACTGGGAGCAATGACAAAAGTCAGGCAGGTTAAAGACAATAAAGATAACAGGAAGAGAAAGGCCAGCAAAAGTCAGGGTGGGAAATGAAGCCAGGAAATTTTGGAAAGCAAATTGCTATCATGATAGTACTACAGGAAAACAATGGAAGAGGAAGCTCTGTAAGGTGAGAGAAGTTATCCTGAAGACTAATTTCCCATAAACATGAGTAGTGCTAATGGTCAGAAAAGTGTTGAGGTCAAATCTCCTGCAAACCTGAAGACTAATTTCCCATAAACATGAGCAGTGCTTATGGTCAGAAAAGTGCTGAGGTCAAATCTCCTGCAAAATTATTATAAGGGAAAAGAGAATGACATCCCTACAGACAATGAAAGCATCCCAGAAAGATAAGCCCTCAAAAAGAGATGAAAACTGTAATCTATTTCTTTTCTTTCCACTCCTCTCCTCTCTCTTCCCTCTTCTCTTTTTCTTAATCATACCATATGATCAGTGATATGATCATATCTCAATGTAGCCTTGGAGTCCTGGGCTCAAGCAATCTTGCCTCAACCTCCCAAATAGCTAGGACTACAAGTGTGCACCACCATGTCTAGCTAATTTTTTAAATTTTCTATAGAGACAAGGTCTTTCTATGCTTCCCAGGCTGGTCTCTAGCTCCTGGCCTGAAATGATCTTCCTGCCTCAGCCTCCCAAAGTGCTGGAAGTACAAGACAAGCCACCACATCCACCCTGTAAAGTAATATCTCAAAACAGGTTTAAAACATAATGCAAGACTTGGAAAAATAGCATAAGTCAAAATTAGAAAAATATTGAAATGAGGTGACAGTACTCAGGAAAATATTAAGATTAAAGGAAAAGATCATTTTACAAATGAAAATCAAACTAGCAGATAGGAAGGCAATTTTAAAAATCTAAAGAGAACTAAGTAAACGAGTAAGAATGATTCCTGAAAAGTTAATAAATATCAAAGATAGGCAAAGAAGTTCAAAATAAAGATAGGAATCTCTTAAGAAGAAAGGTAAATAAAGGGATTAGAACAAATAATAAACTATAATTCAAGAAAACTTGTCCTAAGAAAAAGTTTTGAGATTTCATGTTAAAAGAGCACAGTATCATTCCTAAGAAGTCAATTGAGAAAGCAATGTGGTCAGCTCATACGTGTAATCCCAACACTCTGGGAGGCTGAAGCAGGTGGATCACCTGAGCAGTGGGACCCTATTTCTACTAAAAATAGAAAAACTAGCAGGGCATTATGGCACATGTCAGTAGGCCCAGCTACTCAGCAGGCTGAGTCAGGAAGATCTCTCTTGAGCCCAACAGTTTGAGATTGCTGTGAGCTATGACACCATGGCGCTCTAGCCAGAGCAATAGAGAAGAAAGAAAGGAAAGAGAAGGAAGGAACAAAGGAAGGAGGGAGGGAGGGAGAGAGAGAGAGAAAGAAAGGAACGAAGGAATATGAGATCAACCAACTCTAACACCAAATTACTTATAGGGGAAGTCTAATAGTTTATTATTAGACTTTCTAACATTCTTATGTCATAATGAAATGGAGTAACATACTTATATATATGATAGCTAAGCAAAGAAAAAGTGAGCCAAGGACTTATATCCAGAAAAATTGCCCTTCAGATATTAAGAATCTAACCTGGATAGAGCCAGAGAACATTCTCTTTAGTAAAGCATCATAAAAATGGAAAAGCAGGTATACAATGTACTCAATACTAATATGAAGTGGACAAACTAACTCAAACCCACACAAGAGGAAAAACTAAATTTCATTTAAATTGGGGGAAGAGGGAAAGAGGGTGTGTTCTTCCACCTAATGAGCACAATGTAAGAGTATATGACACACATCCAGATGTGGGACACAACTACAACAGGGAACTTATCTACAAATGTAAACATAATGTAATCATTCATACCCTCATATTAATTTGAAATTTAAAAAATATATATCAAGAATCTAAGAGTGGAGCAAGATGGCAGACCAAAAGGATTATTCAGCGGAGTTCTCTTAGAATGGATGGGGAAAAAGAGAGAACCTAGCCATATCTGGCAAGGGGACCTTACCCAGAGTTGTAGCTTATGAACCCAAGCAGTGGAAATCTGATGATTTAGGCAAGTGATTATGAATGGTTGGGATCACCTGGTCCCTCATGGAGGTTCGAGATGGGAGGAAACCTTTCCAGAGTTTTCAGTTGTTGGGGGAAGATGCTTGTTGAGTGGAAAGCTTAGAAGAGTGGGTGGACTCCAACAATACATAGCAATGAAACTTGAATGTTGGTTTGAGTAGAATTGCCATAGGTTTGGTGGCTGGTGAGGTAGCCATACTAAGAAGGTCTTGGTGGCCAGGGGGCTGCCATTATGGGAATGTCATGAGAAGATCTTACTAAGAAGGAGCCTAAAGAATTAAGGCCGTCTTAATTCTGCACTCTGGAATCAGAACTCCACTCTTGGGACAGGCTGAGGGACTTCTGCTCCCCATGGGAACTAGAGACAGGAAGCACTGTGAGATCCTGTCCTGAAGGATTCTTGTGGGCTTTAAGATCCCAATGCAGCAGAATCTGAATGCTGAGGAAACAATCAGACATCACTGAAGGCAACTAAGTTTGGAACAAAGACCACAGAGGTTGTTGGCTGTGCTCTTTGGCTCCTAAAAAACCCACAGTGCCTCCTGGTGTCCTGGAAACATATTGCAAAATATTGTCATCAAAAGCAAGGACTTCTGTTTATTTGGCCACAAGGAAGAGTTTGGATTTGCTCAGGCTGAGGCCATGTCAACACCTAAGTTCTGAGACACAGTAATTTGAAGCAAAAGAGGCAGTGAGTAGGAAAAAGGAGGAAAAGGAGATGAAGAAGAAAAAAGAACACATGAGGAGGAACCAACAGAAAAATAAAACCAAAACAGAGGAACTCCCCTAAGAGACAATGAAGCAGCTACTACAGAAGACTCTACCTATAAAGAATTAATGAATTTGACAGAAAGGGAATTTAAAATATGGATAATAAACACAATAAAAGGAATGGACAAGAAAATGGAAAGACAGAACCAAAAGTCAGATGAGAGATATGTATAATATAGAAAAGATATGGTGAAGTTTAAGGACATGAAAGAGACAGTTAGGGAATGTAAAGATGCAGTAGAAAGTATGAAAAATAAGTTAGACTGTGAAGAAGAATCTCAGAACCAGAGGATAAAGTTTTTGAGTTAACCCAGGTAGTTAAAGAGGCAGAAAGGAGAGAGAAAGCAGAACAAGTGCTTAGAGAACTACATGACGCCATGAAACATTCAAACATACAAATAATAGGGATTCCTGAAGGAGAAGAAGATTGTCCTAAAGTATTGGAAGCCCTACTGGAGACAATCATAAATGAAAACGTCCTAAGGTTTACTAAAGTTCCTGACACATTCCTTTAAGATGAATATTGAAACCTGGGTCATCTCAAATCAAACAGAACCTCTCCAAGACACATTATAATGAACCTGTCCAAAGTCAAGATGAAAGAAAAAATTCTGCAAGCAGCCAAGAGTAAGCATCAACTGACCTACAGAGGCAGAACCATTAGGATGACAACAGGCTTTTCGTTCACAGTTTTTCTTTTTTTTTTTTTAGGCATTACAACAGGCTTTTCAACTGAAACCTTCCAAGCCAGAAAGCATGGTCATCCACTTTCAACCTTCTTAAACAAAACAATTTTCAGTTCAGAATTCTGTATCCTGATAAACTAGCTTCAAAATTGGAGAAATCAAATCTTTTGCAGATATACAAGCATTAAGAAAATTTGCCACAAGACCAGCTCTACAGGAAATATTTAGACCTATTCTCAACACAGACCATCATAATGGACCACCAGCAAAGTAAATACCCAAAAGCCAAAGGTCAAAACTTAGCTTCAACAATGGCACATAGGATAAAACTACATAGTGGGCTTGGCACCTGTGGCTCAACGGGCTAAGGCGCCAGCCACGTACACCTGAGCTGTTGGGTTCAAATCCAGCCTGGGCCTGCCAAACAACAATGATGGCTGCAACCAAAAAATGGC
>CAUYON010168446.1:0-43319 GCA_963573935.1 Arctocebus calabarensis
TTTCTTTCTTTCTTTCTTTCTTTCTTTCTTTCTTTCTTTCTTTCTTTCTTTCTTTCTTTCTTTCTTTCTTTCTTTCTTTCTTTCTTTCTAGACAGAGCCTCAAGCTGTCACCCTGGATAAAGTGCTGTAACATCACAGCTCACAGCAACCTCCAACTCCTGGGCTCAAGAGAGTCTCCCACCTCCCAAGTAACTGAGACTACAGGCGCCTGCCACAACACCCGGCCATTTTTTTGGTTGCAACCGTCATTGTTTTTTTTGGTGGGACCGGGCTGGATTCAAACCCGCCATCTCAGGTGAACGTGGCTGGCGCCATAGCCACTTGAGCCACAGACTCTGAGTCACATCAGCAGTTTTGACTTAAGGTTTTCTCTCCACGTATGGGAGCAGGCAGACTATTTATAGGAATTAGAATTAATCTCAAGACCTGTTTGAGGCAGAAATTCAGAGACAAAATCAGCACGGAGTTGTTTTCTTGTTGAATATTGTTTTCTCGTAAATGAATCATTGTGTTTAGCATGGTAAAAGGAAAGAAAACACAAATCTGGTCTATCTTAGTTATGACACGTGACCTATATGCATGCGTGTACACACAATGAATATACTTCCAGTTATAGATGCATATTCCTTGGTGTTATGTTGAGTTATGTCCTGTGTATTACATGTCCAGGAGCCCATTCCAAGACTCTTTTTACAGGAAAAATAATTTTTAAAAGGCAGGATTTGCTGTTTGTGGTAGCCTATCATTAATCGTTATCATTTTTTATCGTCATGATTTCTATCAAGATCACAATCAAACTTTTCTTGGCTACCTTCCAATTTTCTGCAACAAAATGTTATATTGTGGGAGAGAGTAACACTTTAGGAATCACAGGGATGATTCCTTAGATCAATCGGGTATGGAAATCACTATGCATTCTTCTTCTTTTTTTCTTTTTTGGAGACAGAATCTCATTTTGTTGCCCTTGGTAGAGTACCGTCACATCACAGCTCACAGCAACCTCAAACTCTTGGGCTTAGGTGATTCTCTTGCCTCAGCTCCCAAACAGCTGGGACTACACGTGCCCGCCACAATACTGGTCTGTTTTTGTTGTTATTGTTGTTGTTGACATCATTGTTGTTTAGCAGGCCCTGGGCCGGGATTGAACCCACACCCACGCCAATGCTTGTGCCAGTGCCCTAAACACTGAGCGATGGGTGTGGAGTCTACTCATTTTTTTAGTTGAACAGAACTGTTCACTGTCTGTATGTCACAATTCCAAAGCCAAAATCAATCACCAACCATTTTCAGCAATACATGAAAAGACTTAGGGAACCACATCAAGGGCATAACAATAGTTATTAAAACAAAAAGGCCGTGTAGAACCTCACAGACCAAAATATGGAACTTAGGAGGAGTTGACACCCTCTCATGGCCTTCTATGTTGACAAACAGCAGTCGGGAAGGGGGAGAGAAGCTATACAGAGGTTTCAGTATTATTTCACACTTTTTCAGTGGTTGTGACTCAGCATTATAACGTTAGAGATGTTACACATTTTAATACTGTAAAGAATTTCTGTGCAGCTGTGAAATGGTAGAGCTCCACAGACATTTTCATTTTTGCCATTTCCACATCAGTAAACAGATTGCTATTATATTTCTCCATATCCTTTACTAGGCATTCATGACAAATTTAATCATCATATAATATTTTGTTTACCATTTTTCTACCATGTACATTAATAATACTTTATATACAGGAACAATGAGGCACAAGACTATAGCTCTTTAGCTGTTAATTCAGCAAAAGCACAAAGAGCCTAAAGCTTCTATTTTTCTAAGCCAAGCAATGACAACTCCTTCAATATAAGACTCATTACATTTACACCTGGGTCATGTAATGCGCTTGTCATGCTGTGGACTTTTTCTCTTTCTGTGAACTAGTCACTCCCATAGGCCAAAGAGTTGGCCGTGTCTAGCAATGATGACTTGCTCTACAGCAGTAAGCAGCTTAAACATGCCTCGTGGAGATTTTCCACCAGATTTCCATCAGTGAGTCAATTGAAAATTGCACAGATACAATTATTAAGATGGTGTCTGTGTTTAATAAATGGTGAGTGAGGATAGAATACTGACGTTTCTGTAATTATTACTAAAGGAATAACCTCAGGAAATATAGCCTGGTCTGTAGTAGGTATATATTAAAAATGTAATTGCATTTTTCACAAGAAGTAAGATTTGCCCTGGCAGACTCTGCCAAGATTTCTATAGTCTGGATGTGAACCAAAAATGTGGCATCTCCCTCCTGGATAATATTCACTTTATAAAGTCAATGTTATGTATTGACTTTTTCATGCCATTTCATGCCCCTTCAAACTCATGGCCAAAGTTCAGTTGAATTAAATTTTTTTGTGTGAATGCACCCCTTAAGATGAATGGAATAATTGACCAATTTTCCAATCATAAATGAATCAAAAATTGATTAAATGTACCTTGGGCTCATGCCATTGATAGGTAAGAAGGAGGGTGCAATAAACCATTTGTAGATGTAATCAATATTTTCCTACAATTATTATTTAGAGAAGAAAGCATCAAGGTACAGTTTAATCAAGAAAATGAAACACAATTTTTTATATGTAGAAGAATGACTAACCGTTTTTATTATTACTGATGTTGAACTCATGGGAAAGATGAAAGTATAGGCAAGAAGCTGCATATTAGGACATTTTCTTCTTTTGAAGTTTTGAATAACAGGCATAATTATGTCTTCCCCGGTTAGTGATTACATCCAGAGAACTGTTAATATGCCTCAGTAAAAACAAAATTTTCTTGTAAAATAAATAAACAAATGTCTCCATTTTACATATAAATGCACATGTAAGTACGCTAAGGAGAAGTCACCCAAACTGAGCATTTTGTCATGTCTGTGGTACTTCCATGTGTTTGCTTTCCACTTGGACATGCAGGTGTTCTGGCATCCAGGTCTCCTCTCCCTCACAGGTGCTATGTGACTGGCTGCACTGGGGACAGACACGTAAGATTAACACGGAAAATGACATCCTCCCTGGGACACCATTGAGGCTCTCTGCCTTCCTGCTCTACAGACAACGCTGTTAATTTGATTTCTCCCCATACCTACTGTGCGCCCTCTGGGTGCTAATTCAGAGACAGATGCTGCTCCCTTTACAAGCAAAGCAAATAATGTGGCGTGGAATTTAGGATTGATTAGACAGATGTATTACATTTATTTATTTATTTAGAGACAGAGTCTTCCTCTGTCATGCTGGGTAGACTGTCTTCATATCATCATAGTTCACAACAACCTCAAACTCCTGGGTTCAAGGGGTCCTTCTGCCTCAGCCTCCCAAGTAGCTGTGACTATAGGCGCCGGCCACAACACCTGGCCCATTTTTCTACTTTTAGGAAATATGGGGTTTAGCTCTTGTTCTGGCTGTTCTTGAACTCCTGAGCTCAACCAACTCACCCACCTCAGCCTCCCAGAGTGCTGGGATTATAGGCATGAGCTGCTGCTCCCAGCCAGAAGTATTACTTTTTATTTATTTATTTTATTAAATCATAAACACATAGATCATGTATACATTAATGCATTTATGGGGTACAATGTGCTGGTTTCATATAGAATTAAGAATGCTTACTTACATCACACTGGTTAATATACACCTCATCTCATTTACTTAGTTATAATATTACTTTTTCACTGAGGTGGTTTCCAGGGAGCAGAGCTCCATGGCTGATTTCCCAATATCAGCGGGCACGATGTGCAGACGCATTCTGAGGGGAATTCTTCCCGTAACTCCTGATCCTCAGGAAGGTGCTCCCTGCGGGCCTCGTCCAGATAGAGTGGTGAGTGAGAAGTAGAATCCTAAAGATAAAACGCCTCTCTTTTTTTCCCTTCTCATCCTTCTCCTTCTCCTTCTTAGCAAACCACGTTAGATTGACGGAACATTCATCATTATTTGGCAGAATACACTAACCAGAGGTGGAAGTGTTCATTTTTTCTGCAATCATAAAGGTAGGGAGATTGAATTTCCAGGGAGAGTTCATGATAAAAAGACCAAAAAATTGTGAATTGGGGTCTCTAGAGAGTGAATACAGTCCCCTGGAGATATAAAATTTCTCCACCAGCCCCCACATTCAGGAAATTGTTGTACAAAGTAGCTTTTGTTCCATTTAAGATGAGGAGTCTGCACTCTGAATCCAAAGGGTCACAGTGTGATTTAAATAGAAGAGCACGCGAAGTGTCCAGACAATGGCTATGGAATCGGATTAGATGAAGACCCGCCAGGGAATGAGGGGACTCCTCCTTGCAGAAGGCCTCACACCCTGCAGAATCTCAGCAGCAGAGATGGGAAGAGCAAGGACCATCCTGGGCCTGGCATGGGATTAGAGATAATTTTATGTCATTTTCAAACGATGAACTACAACAGATAACACCAGAATTATATGTAGGGAGTGGTCACATTAGATATTCAATATCTAAGAAAAATGTAACACAAAGATCACTGTATAGAATTTAGTAAAAGTTACCTATGCAAGGCCAGGTGCAGTGGCTCACGCCTGTAATCCCAACACTTGGGAGGCCAAGGTGGGTAGAGTGCCTGAGCTCACAGGTTCAAGACCAGCCTGAGCCAAAGCGAGACCCCATCTCTAAAAGTTAGCTAGGCATTATGTGGGCACCTGTAGTCCCTGCTACTTGGGAGGTTGAGGCAGGAGAATCACTGGAACCTGAGAGTTTGAGGTTGCTGTGAGCTAAGATGTCACAACACTCTATTGAGGGTAACCAAGTAAGACTCTGTCTCAAAAAAAGAAACAAATAAAACCTTACATATGCAGAATGTTATTAGATAAGACTGTCTAGGCAAAGCTTCAATTACGTATATGTTTCCACAAGCACAACAACATGGATTTTTATGATGCATAAATTTGTACCAGTTACTAAAATAACACAAAGTTTTTTCTTTTTTAACTAGTAAAATAAAGTCATGTGTGTGTGTGTCACACATATAGTTTTCCTTCTCCTAAATTTTTGTTCTGATAGTGATTTGGCAGCACATTTGAGATATTTTTGTTCTTGTGTAATATTTTCATGCCAATAGTTCAGTGTTTATGTTGCTATTTACGAACCATGTAAAACGTACAGATACCAGGATCTATTTTTTTCTGTGTAACCCTCTCATTTTTAAATCTCTCTCTCTCTCATGTTTCTATCCTAAGCTTCTAAACATAAGTCACTTTTCTTTAGAATATCTGTACAGTAATTCCCCCAGGTGTAAAGGGTGACAATACCTGAGTATCTGGTCTGGGCGATGATGGTGGGGAACTGAACGAATAATTATGCTAACAATACTCTGGTCTGTGGCTGAATAACTCAACACTTAGAGAAACTGAGCCACTTTCCTGAAGTCTGATAATCTGTAAGTAATAGATTTTGTTTGTGTCCAAATCTTAGAGCTTTATCTAAGAATATGCTTTTGATATACCAGCAACATAAATGATCATTCGGAGACCTGCATTACAGAGAATTTGTCTGAATTTCCCAAGGGGCATGCTATAAATGTGCCAATGACTTAAAAAATATTATACAATACATTTTAGGTTTTATTGATGAATAATTTCCTCAATTAGCAAAAGCTCCCACTATTTTCTGTCAAAGGCTGATATATCACATGCACATGTATACGTATATTCAAAATAAAATCCACCACCTTCCCTTACTTGAAAGAAAAAAGACTGAGAGCCGAACGGTGAGTTCTACGTATTATTTACATCAGATAATTAACATCAAAATCACCCATAGTAATACATATATAAAGAATATTATATACAAGTACAATGTCATATATAGATATTATCCAATAGTAAGTAGTTAAATAATTTATGCATCATATATTTTTATAGTCTTTCTGCATATTTTTATTTTTATATAGAATTTTTAAGGAAGTCATACCTATGGATATAAAATTCAAAATAAGGCCACATTTTATGTCATCCCATAATGTAAATAGAAAGTAAGTTCGGGGGAAAAAATTGACATTTTAAAATCTATTTTAATAGAGCTCATTTCTTTTTAAAAAATAAATAGTCTTTGGAGAAGCCTGGAGCCCTTTCAGTATTTTTTCCCATTTTCTCGGCCTGAGTGTCTTTTGTGTGTTAAGTGGGCTGAAGAATGGAGCTGCTACATCTCTAATTTACATCAGGAGTCAGCACACCATGGCCTTGAAATCAGATCTGGAACCTAATTCATATTCACATTATAAAGTTTTACTGAAATGAGAAATATATTTGTCTCCACGTTGTATTCATACATACTTCTGAGCAGCGGCAGTTGAGAGCTCACGGCGAATACAACCGTGAATATTTATTCTCTGGACTTTTCCCTGGTTATGATTTCCCGAGTTGATAAAGAGTCCCCCCCATCCCTGCTGAATCCCAATCCTGGGCTTAGAGTCGGGAAGTGACCGACACACAGACTCCTGTTCAGGGCACAGAACGCATCACTCAACTCCAGCTGCCATGATTAACTTGTTATGTTTTATTTTGTCATCATGTATAATCTATTATCAACCAAAAAATCAGAAAATAAATTTTAATAAAACGACAGGAGATATGTTTTTATTTCTGGGGCTCTTCCATCTCTGTAAGATGATAAGACAGGCCTTCAGATCTTTCTTCACATCCACGTCACACGGGTGCTGACGCTTCCTGAGGTTCTGGAGAGAGTGGGTCCGAGGGGGAGTGTAAAAGAATACATGGGAGTTTCTAAGGGGTTCTTGCCCCCATCCCAGCTACTGTCCAATCCACACACATTGGACCATCAGGTACTTTCAGTTCTGTGAATGAAATTCAACTATTTTCGCCCCTGTGATGGAAACACTGTATAAACACACTTCAAGAGATAAATATCAGCATTCCCAAACCCAACTACCAGAAAGCTTTTTATAGAATGTAGAAATAAAGAACTGCACTGTAGATCAATAAAAACGAATGACTTTTTTAAGTAGGCAGGAAAATCAACACACATCATGTCAGACACAGATATTGGCACTTTAATTGAGATTTTCTTCATTGTTTATATCCTGACACAGATTTAGGAATGGAATCAACCATATACTGTTAAAGTACCATGATGGGAAAATGAAAGGCAAAATCTTTTTTTTTTTTTTTTTTGAGACAGAGCCTCAAGCTGTCACCCTGGATAGAGTGCCTTGGCATCACAGCTTACAGCAAACTCCAATTCCTGGGCTCAAGCGAGTCTACTGCCTCCACCTCCCTGGTAGCTGAGACTACTGGTGCCTGTCACAATGCCCAGCCATTTTTTGGTTGCAGTCATCATTGCTTGGCGGGCCTGGGCTGGATTCGAACCCGCCAACTCAGGTGTACGTGGCTGGCGCCTTAGCCAGATGAGCCACAGGCACTGAGCCAGAAAGGCAGAATCTTTTTCTTTGGCCTCTGCTCAGCAGAAATCATATCCTGTAATTCTGGTATGAGTGGTAGAAAATAAACATTATTTTAAAAGATGTATGTACAGTTTTAGGCAGAATAGACACTGCAAGTAGTCTTGAATTTAGGGGCCAACCTAATGAGTCCTTAGATTCCAAATTCTATTAAGACAATCATTAAAATATTACTTTTCAGAAGAAGGAGATTTCAAAAATGGTGATGATTATTAGCAGAATTCAATTACATGTAAACAGAATCTTGTTCTAATACAGGAGCCCACACTTTAGGAACAGTCAATGCCTTCAAAAGTGCCCATTATTCTTTCTCAAAAGTGGGGCAAAAGTATCCTTGTATTGTTTATTCTTACATCTCTTTTCTCCTGCACATTTTCAGGGTAAATCAGGTCTGCACGTACAAGTCTCGGTTGCAGCACTGTAAACTTAGAATAAAGGCAGTTAGTTGGCACCTCCAGGAAAAGAGGCCATCCACACATCTCAAAGGAATCACCTTTGAACCTAAATGATGCCATCACCCTCCCAGGACTGAGAAGACATGGGCACCCTGTTGGTAAACAGTTTATGCAAGAAAGGTGCAAGTTTCAGGTCTGAAGACACTTACCCCAAATGAGAACAGAGTAACTTCAGGACGATGCCATGTGGCTGAGTGTGGCACCTGAAGCATCTCTCTCTGACCCTTCCACTTGTCTACACAGGGCTACCTGCAGCTGTCCAAATGGGATTGGCCACTCGGGCCTCTTTCCTTTGTACAAACTGGTCCACTATCTTTAGAATCCCTTCCCTGAACACACTCACAGCGGTGTCTTTCAGGGTGGCCGTGACCACTCTTCATTTGGAGCAGTGGAACTTCCAGCAGAGCATCAGCGGGAAACAGAATAGCTGCCCAAACAGTGTTTGGTGATGCATTAAAATAAGTTTAAAGGAGGGACTCCTGAGTACTTCTCACAAGCCCATTCTTTGCAGTCTTTTCATTTCAGTAACATCACCTTTTTGTTTAAATTCCCCAGACAATAAAGTTGAGAATTGGCTATGACTCCTCAGTTAAACTTACACTCAAACTCCAAGTAAATACTGATAGTTTCATCTTCAAAATATATCTAGATTCTAATCACTTGCTGAAACTCCAAGGGTGCTCATCCTTATCTTCCCTGGAGTAATCCCCCCTGCCAGGGTTCCTGACTATACCCCCCCACCTCGTCACTGTCCTCAGCACACATTGGAAGTGTGATCACCCTATCTTACTTAGTAAAGACCCAACATTATTTCTATTTATTTTTATTTTATTTTTTTGCAAAAACCATTGGCTCACCCAAGGGCCAATGTAAATTTATTGATTTTTTTTTGATTGAATGACTAAATCTACCTAATTAACATATGTATCACCTTGCATAGTTATAATCATTTTATGTGGTGAGAACACTTTACATTCACCCTGTTAACATTTGTCAAAAATACAATATATTGTTGACTACAGTTGACATGTTATACAACTGGTCCCTTGAACTTTTCTTATTTAACTGAAATTTTTATCGGTTGCCCAACAACTCCCCAACCTCATCCCCTGCCCCCCGGGACCTGGCAATCACCCTTCTACTCGCTGTTTCTCTGACATCAAAACCAAGAGCTTTTTTGTGCTTTATGTAACATGACACCCACCCTTCTTTGTGTTTCCTGCTGTTCTCTTCCCAATATGGTGCTGCAGGTGCAGTGAAACATCCCTCCTACCCCAACACTGGACAATGCCTACGGGCCGTATGCCTGTGCCCTTCCTCCTGATGAGAGCGTCCTGCTCTGCACAGGGACGCGGGACCCAGCTCCTCACTTCCAAGGCTTGCATTAAATACATCAATCAGTCATGTTCCACCAGAGAAACAGAAGGAATAGGATATATACATATTTTTAAGAACTGTTTTCAAAGATTTGGCATATATGATTGTGGGGACTCTGAAAACCACTCCCAGATCATGAGGGACAGACTGGCACTCTTACATCTGAGCTGATGCCCCAGGCCACGGTGGATGTTCTTCTACTTGGAGAAAGCCTAAACTTGTTTCTTATTATTTTTTAAAGGATTGAATAATGAACACCCAGATTATGAAGCACCAGTTTTCAAGCAAACTTCTGAAAAACTTCAGTCACATCTACAGAACACCATCCAGTTTTGCCAGCCTGGATGAACCTGCAACTGCCCTCCCCAACGAGCACGTCCAGCCCAAGACCCTTGCAGGGCGTTATTACGTATGTATAGCACGTGACCTTCTGACGATATATAAATGCTCCATGGATATTACTCTGTTTTGTGTTTCCTAGGTATACAAGAACCCTAACCGGCACATAGTAGATGCTTATAAACATTTTTTGAATGAATGATTGAAAAGGAAACAAACATATATAAAGTACAGTAATAAAAAAGAAAAAGGTAAAGATTTGCCCACAGGAGAACTACTTTTATATTTTCCAGCATATATCAGAATATATTTTCCCAGTATTTACTATAAACAGTTTCACATATGTGGAAAAGCAAAAAGAATAGCAAAATAAACTTCTATACCCTTTATCTATCTATCTATCTATCTATCTATCTATCTATCTATCTATCTATTATCTATCTATCCATCCATCCATCCCTCTATATATCTATCTTCACATCAGCATATAAAAGTTAGTTTTAAACAGTATAAAAATTCCCTATTATATATTTCACCATGCATTTGCAAAGAATGTTTTTCCTCAAATCACAATACTATTATTTCACATTAAAAATTAATCTTATACTGGTGGCACCCATAGATCAGTGGCTGGGGCGCTGGCCACATACACTGAGGCTGGTAGGTTCAATCCCAGCCTGGGCCAGCTAAACAACAATGACAACTGCAACAACAACCACAAAAATAGCCAGGTGCTGTGACCAGTGCCTGTAGTCCCAGCTACTTGGGAGGCTGAGGCAAGAGAATTGCTTGAGCCCAAGAGTTTGAGGTTGCTGTGAGCTGTGATAACACCTCACTCTACAGAGGGTGACATAGTGAGGCTATGTCTCAAAAACAAACAAAAAATTAATCTTATATTATTTAACATCAATTCCATATTTAATATTTTGATTTATCTTTTATAGAATATTTTAAAGTCAGAATTCTCTTCATAGCATTTTTGAAAGCATTGTTTCATCAAATTCATCTATGGTCCTTGGCTCTCATGCCTTCTAACTTTCTCCATCCAGACCTTTAGCCTCCTCCTCTTTAAATCATAATACGCTGAAGATCAAATCAATTTCCATATAGAATCATTCATATTATCAATTTATCTGAAACTATGATTACCTTAAATTTATCTCTCTACCTCCCTTTATTTAAATAAATTGGAAATGGAAACTAGATTTTTTGGAAAATACATGTAATACCTTCTTTTTTAATATTTCATGTTCTATTCCATTAGCTGTAAAATAATCCCATTGTACTTCATGATTAGTGATATCAGGTTTAAATAGCAATATCTTGACAGCGATCATAACTTCATGTTATGTTCCGGGCTGTCTTGGTTTGGACGACATGTGTTACATGCTTTGTGTCCAGATCTAGTCTGCCACTTTTTAGCATGAACACTGGTGACAATAGAAAAGAAAAAATTTGAACAGTTTTTTCTTCCCTATAGAATCTTCCCTATAGAACTTTAGATTTGGCCTCAAGAAAGGCAATGCAAGACATAGAATATTAAAGTGAAAATAATGTTTCCTACTGATTCAATGGTAAGGAATAGAATGGCTTGAAGGTACCATACAGTAAACATCAAACGTCAAAATGTATGTTTACAATTAATTTTATCTTGAAAATTTCTGCCAAGGAAATAGTCATATTGTACCTATCTTATCAATAATCAGAAACCAGACATGGGATATTGCAAAGTGAAACATGCAATATAATTTTTAAATAATAAAATATTCTACCATATTTAAAATAACTTGGAAGCACATATATATGGACGCATCACATGTATGTAGGTAAGCACATGTGTGTGGCTACAGATGAAAATAAAGCATTCCTGGGTATTCAAAGAATTTCTTTGAGCAAGAAAAATTTAAGAATGAAATTGTAATGGAAATGGCAGTAGTCCCCATTTTATTTAAAAACTGGTTTTTGAAAACTGATTTGTAAAGTTATTATTCGTTCCCCAAATTGTTTCTGATTTTTTCATGTGTCTGTAGGCCATGCACCTGTCTTCTTCGGAGAAGTTTCTCTTCAAGTCCCTTGCCCACACTGAGATGGGATCACTTGTTTTTTTCTTGCTAATACATTTGAGTTCACTGTGGATTCTAGTTATTAAACTTTTGTTGGAGACATATCCTGCAAATATTTTCCCCCATTCTGAGGGCTGTCTGCTTCACTTACTGTATTCTTAGCTGTTCAGAAGCTTTTTAGTGTCACCAGGTCCCAGTAGTGTATTTTTGATGCAGCTTCCTTTGCCTGGGGTGTCCTCCTCATATAAAATGCACATCATCCTTAACTATCAGAGAAATGCAAGTCAAAACTATTTTGAGATATCATCTAATTCCAGTAAGACTAGCCCACATCACAAAATCCCAAAACCAGAGATGTTGACGTGGATGTGGAGAAAAGGGAACACTTCTACACTGCTGGTGGGAATGAAAACTAATATGGTCCTTTTGGAAAGATATTTGGAGAATACATAGAGATCTAAAAATAGATCTGCCATTTGACTCTGTAATTCCTCTACTAGGTATATATCCAGAAGACCAAAAATCATATTACAACAAAGATATTTGTACCAGAATGTTTATTGCAGCCCAATTCGTAATTGCTAAGTCATGGAAAAAAACCCAAGTGCCCATCGACTCATGAATGGATTAATGAATTGTGGTATTTGTACACCATGGAATATTATGCAACCATAAAGAAAGATGGAAACTATACCTCTTTAATGTTTACATGGATTGAGCTGGAAAATATTCTTCTTAGCAAGGTATCTCAAGAATGGAAGAAAAAATACCCAATGTACTCAGCTCTAATATGAAACTAATTTATAGCTTTCATAAGAAGGCTATAACCCAATCTCAGTACAAGAATATGGGGAATGGGGCAAGGGAGGGGAAGGGAGGCGGAGGAAGGGTGGACAGAGGGTGATTGGTGGGTCCACACCTAGGGTGCATCTTAGAAGGGTGCCCATGAAGTTTACCAAGTGTAGAGTATAAGGGTTTGAACACAATAACTAAGAAAATGCCATGAAGGCCATGTTAACCAGTTTGGTGAAAATATTTCAGACTATACCCCATGATTGCATTATTGTACACTGCTATGATTTAATTAAAAAAGATGCAAAATATTAGAAAATAAATTCTGTTCCTGTTATTGGTAGCCATGTTGCACATAAATGTATGGTTGCTAGAGAAAGCTTGTTTCTTCTCCTTTTTCCCAAATATCAGAGCCTATCAGAAAAGTTCATGTTGCATCATCTCTTCTATGATAATACCGTAAACTCTACTGCAAGATTAGAGTTTGCTCACCCTTCCTGGGTTCTTTGCACTCACCGAAATTGTAGAATCTGTCTTACACCTTTGTTTCTGAGCATCTTACAGAGCTTTGGTAACTTTTTGTGTTCAAGGAGAACATAATCTCCCACTGTACTTACTCTGTTTCTCTGTCCTTGAAGTAAGAAACAATTATTTTAAAATCCATTAGGATTTTTTTACTATGGAAGTACTACAGGAAACCTGGAAGTTGTGAGTGTGTGTGTCTATGTGTGTATAAGTGTGTATGTGTTTGTGTGTTTGTGCATGTATGTATGTTTGTATGTGTGGTGGTGCATGTGTATGCATGTATGTGAATGTGTGTGTTAGTGTATGTACCTGCATGTGTACGTGAGTGTCTGTGTGTAGGGGTGTTTGTGTGTGTGTGCTACCATTATTGTGGGGCTAGTCCTGGATGTGAGTGTGGTTATTGTCATTTATGTTTAAGTTTCTAACCAAACTTGCTAATTACAGAGACTCTAGAGCTGGAGAAGACCTCCATGTGCAGAAAGATAATCTTGGTGGAGAGTGCTGACAGATGTGGAGGGCGTTTTTTGAATAACATAATGAAGACCACATTTTTATTATTTTTTGTTGGATGTGTTAGAAGTAACCTAGAAGAGGACAGTGCCTGTGGCTCATTGAATAGGGTGCCGGCCCCATATACTGAAGGTTTCAGGTTCAAACCCAGCCTCGGCCGAACTGCAAAAACAGAAGAATAGCCGGGCGTTGTGGTGGGCGCCTGTAGTCCCAGCTACTCGGGAGCCTGAGGCAAGAGAATCGCCTAAGCCCAGGAATTGGAGGTTGCTGTGAGCTGTGTGACACCACGGCACTCTACCGAGGGTGATAAAGTGAGACTCTGTCTCTACAAAAAAAAAAAAAAGAAGAAGAAGTAGCCTAAAAGATTAGCGTGGGGTTTCAAAAACCCTGGCAACTTGTACTTGCTTTTCTTTAATGCTACAGTCTGGAAATAGCAAGTTCTTTTTTGCCACTGTCATAGTGCCTTAAGCAGAGTGAATATTGAACAAATATTTGCTTAACTAAAAGTGGTGTTTGTGTGGATATAAATCCATTTAACATGTTGGCTGCCTCTGGTATAATGGAATCTCATACCTAATTTTTCTCCATTAAGAATCGGAATCGTGCTTTGAGGCTACTTGTAAGTCGATTGGGGCAGAGAGGTCAAAATTCTGTGGTCCGTTGAAATTTAAATCTAATTCCCAGTTACTGAGATACTCTTCCACCTCGAAGTTAACTATCATCTCTCAAAAACATATGCAAATGTAACACTAAAATATGCTTAGAAATATTTGATATACTACTGCATTTGTAAAATTATTTAATATTTATCTAAATATTTTAATTATTCAGTGTTTATTGAAATACATATTGGGTAGATGGCCAATTTTGCATATATATTTCTATTTTAGTCTCATTTAACACTCTTATCTTGCAATTAATAGTACATATGTTAACATACTTAAATAAAATATAGAGAAAATATTAAAAATATCTTAAAAGCAATAAAGCCAAAGCTTTGCCAAAAATAATATGATGGGACATAACTTTGACTCTAAAATTTATCTTTTAAATTATCTTTTTCTCAAATTCAAAATGGGAAAATATATTTGTTTCTGATTCTGTGCAATTAGAAATTGTGATGAATGAGTAAGATGATGCAAACCTAATGAATCATTTAAAAATTCTGAGATCAAGCCCTATACTCTGATAACATGAGGAATTACTTTAAGATTTAGACACTTATCTAGCCATTAGGTATTTACTACATAGCTGTTCATATATGGGACAAAGTGGATATATATGTAAATACATAGTAACTTTCTCTCGAAGAATTTACCAGTGAATATTTATGCCCAAACCATTGCTATAGTATAATTTTCATGCTTTCTGGAAGAACTACTTTAAACATTTTAACCATCAAAATCAAATAGTGAATGCTTTACAAGAAATGGAGCTATTTTCTGGAAAACACTGTCTAGAACTTTGAAATAGTAAGAAAAAATAGCTGAACTGTTAAAACGGGGCTGAAAAATACTTCCTGTGCCCCCAGGGATCAGAGAATGCAGTTCTAACACACAAGAAGCTGTGTGGGGCCTCTCTTAGGATGCTAGAGATTCTACTCTGTCCATGGTAATATTTGCTAAAAATCAGGGTCACTTAAGCAACATCAATTCTGTTAGTAAATTAGTATGGAGTGCTTCTGCTTTTGAAGTCGTTCATAATTTGACTAAAGCACCGCATAGTGTATGGATTACAAAATCCAACCCCTGAAGACTGGGGGAATCCCGACAATAAAGGTGCCCTGGAAGTCACTTTGCCCACAATACTGGAACTTGGGCCTTTCACTGAAAGACATCAGTTTGCAGGGAGCGCCGGCAAGTGGAACCCTGTGCAAGAAGGTCGGGGAACTGGAAGACATTTTTATGCTTGGGGGCCACATAACCTCTTCCCTTTCCTAGAAGCCCTGAGCGTGTGTGACTGGAGAGTCCCCGGGCACCTCAGGCAACAACAACAAACCAGCGAAAGCAGCCCGCAGAGTCAGTCCCACGAAACCTCTGTCAACAGAACGTCAATGGAATTACGACTGAGGCAATTGGATTGCTTGAGTTCACGAATTCAAGACCAGCCTAAGCAAGAGCAAGACCCCGGTCTAAAAAAAATAGCCAAGCATTGTGGTGTGCGCTGGAGTCCCAGCTGCTTGGGAGGCCTGAAGCAAGAGGATTGCTTGAGACCAAGAGTTTGATATTGCTGTGAGCTGTGACAGCACGGCACTCTACCAAGGGTGACAAGGGAAGACTCTGTCTAAACAAACCTACAAGCAAACAAAAATATACTGAGAATTAACAGGAAAGAAGAAACAGTACAAAGACTAAAAAAGCGAGTACATAAGAGGAGATATACCTCAATGGTTTTATAAAATCAAATTTTATATTCAAAACAAAGAAATACTATCTGACAATAAAGTCTACTATAGTCAAAAAGTAGAGAAGGTACGCTCACCCAAAAGAGTTAAGACTTACAGAATAAAACTACAAAGAAAATCAGAGTAAAGTGTGTTCAAACACTTACAGTGTTAATTGTTCCGATGGATAGTACGACAGTAATCTGTCCAGATTTTGTTCAGCACAGGGATTAATTTGACTTTAATGTGGTTAGAGGAAATGATTTTAGTTACAAGAAAAATAAGTAAAACCTAATTTGGGAGGATATGGGGCTCTGTGGGATTGCTGAAGATTTTCTTTTCAGGAATTCAGAGAGGCGACATTTTCCTTGAAGCAATTTCATGAAGTGCATTGGTGGTTTAACATATTTACGAATAGGCATATTCTGAAGCAAATTCACTTGTATCAAAAGTTATAGAATAATTAACCTTAGGAAATCACTTTCATTTCAAATGCAGTGCTGGGTTTGAAAGCCACAGCCGTGCCTGACTTAGTGCACGTGGAGAGGAGGTTTCCAGCATCACGGGTCGGTAGGGCGTTAGGAGGAAACAAAATTGGAAACTCAGCGGCAAGAAGGATCCGGGGCCTCCAAGCGGAGAGCCTGCCCGCCGCAGCCACTGAAGGCTTGCTCCAGCCTCTCCCTGGCACTCTGCCTCGTACTGATTGAACGTCAGCCACTTCACATCTCTCTAAACCCTCCACAATAATCAGGTACATGGAAACCACACTATTGGAGGAAGGGAAAAAATAAAATGAAAACTTGAGTTAAACCACCGTAATCCATTCTTAATTCCTACTTCTAAAACTGCGTGGAAAATGCATGAGAACAGGCCTGAGACCTATTGGCAAGTCAAAAGATGATTTTCTTTCTTTTTAATTTTGAGCTGACACCTGAAACCTCTAAGATGGGACACCCCGTGTACTACACAAAAGTAAATTCATTTAAAATGCAGTCACAAACACATCTTGCCCTTTACCAGTAAATTTACCTTAAAATTAAACATTAAAACTACAGTGAAATGGAGACTGGGGATTGCAAAAACGTGTTCGCCAGGATTTTCAAGGGCTCCTATTTTTATTGCAGGTGACTCAGTAAAGGGATGCTTTGTGGGGTTCACGAATCTCAGGTCTTTCAGGCACAGAAACATCATTCTTCCTCAGGGATGCTGAGATTGAGGCGCCCACCACAGTCAGAGTTCCATTCCACACATAGGGAAACATTTCTACTATAAACAATGGCTTGTCCAGTTTTATAATCTTACTTCAGATAAAATAAATGATATTCTTTAAAAACTGAGAAGGAAAGATAAAGCATTAAAAAAGTGGGATGTATTTTTTTCCAGCAATTATCTCAGTTTAAGTAAAGGATCTTCCTCCTTTAAAAACACGTGGCTGGTGCTCTTGGCCTGATGTATAAAGACTCCACTGAACCGCAGTGTACACGTCAGCCGCCTCAAAGTGGCTGAACTTTGCCTTCCCCTCATTTGGTAGAAACAGATGGTTCCTTCATTGTTTTGAAATAAAATAGCACTGGGCAGTCCTTCTCTGCCCATTAGCATTGTAGAAAGACATGTATAATTCTAATTTAGCTTAAGAATTTCACAAGTAGTATTGAAATTGGAGTTTATTACAACTAGGTCTACTCTAATGACCCTATTTAAGCATGAAACTTACATTTAAGAATTACTGTGCACAGTGGCAACATACTAAGACTGATTTTATTACCTCATGGATTGCTATTCGCAACGAGTTATGTAAAAACTTGATTCTGTTCCTGCCGGCCATGTTTCCACCTTGCAGTAACGTGAGCCACAGCACATCACATATAACAATCTCTGCATCCCTGAAGCTCAGTCTTTTTATTTCCTTGGAAAGACATTTTCAAAACTGGTACATTTTTGCAAGATGAGGATCGTATGTCAGCCTTGTGAGCAGTTTAAGAAAGTTAACCACTAAGATGGGTAAATGGTAGGTTCATTTGATTAAACAAATGACTTTACCTAAAAATGGGCACTTAGTTAACAATTAATTTTTATCTGTTGAAATGTTACAGTAAAGAGAACAGTTAAAAAGGAGAAAGAAAATAGATGGAAAAAATAAAGTCATATGATTACAAAATATATCACTTAGAAATTTTAATTGCCTGAACCATAGCAATATCTGTCCTCTATCCTTTATAATAAACTGTAGCTTAAGATATTCACTTGAACCTGGGGGACAAGAGAACAGTATGTTTTCAAGCACTTCTCATCAATTCTTATTGGTGTCAGTTTTGATGGAATGCAACTTAGCAGTGGCCAGATACAGTGACAAGGGGGGAAATGCTATTTAAACACACCAAAGTCACATATTGAGGTAATAGAACCTTTAAGAAACGTGGTTTCAATAAAGAATACTTTTTATTCTGGATGTATTTGTTTAGATTTATATTCTGTAGACTCTGATGACAACTCAATAATGATTGCTCCAGACCTCTGTATTAATAAGATTTAATATAGTAAAGTTTCCAGAAATGTGTTTTTTGAAATATTATGAGTCAGGAAATATTCCTCTGAAGCTGAATCTCATCAACAGATTTTATGAGCTTGAATTTAAAGAATTATGTATAGTTTCTAAGGAAAAAATGACCCCAAAGCAAGCAAATTAGTTAACTAGTTCTTATACATGACAGATAACGTGTGCTACAATGCAATACATCTTCTACGAACCTTTTGAAGTTTACATGTTTAGCGTTAAGAGTAGAACGGAATCCATTCTGTTTGCAAATGTATTGCATTGTAATTGCTAAAGGTCTTCGGCCAAAATACTAGTTCTTCTTTGGTTTTCAGTTTGAAGCTGTCTACTCTGCAGCTGGGTGTGTGTGCATGCTTGAGGACTTATCCACATAAAACTGTGAGCAGCTTAAGCAGCTACAGTCAACCTTTCTCTGAGCAGTGTAGAGATTGATTTGAAGGGAGTTATAGTATTTGTGAAGTTATGAGGTTCAGGCTTTAAGGTTTCAAGAGCTCCCTTTTCATATTCTGATTCTAAGTTGTCTGGAAGAAGATTTACACTGCCCATACACTTGTCTCCTCATCCTGTCAATTGTGTACATAGTCTGAGAAGGCTACTTGGTAACTTGTCTTAAATTCTAAAGTAGTTGGGCTATTTCCAGTGGCTTTACCGTAAAGATTATACAACTGCCTGGCATCACGTTTAAAAAACACTGTAGAATATTTGTTTTCAAAAGCAGTTGATTAACAATAACCACATTAAAAAAAAAAGAAACAAGAATTTAATAGTATAGGGTATAAATGTCTTAACACAATAACTAAGTAAACGAGATGAGGGATATATTAACCAGTGTGATGTAAGCCTTCATAATTCTATGTGAAATCAGCACACTCTACCCCATGTAAATGCATTAATGTATACATGATCTACGTATTTATGATTTAATAAAAAATAGTAAAACAAAATAAAATGCACTATAATTTAAAAATTTTAAATGAGTCTTTTGGATCACTCAAAAGATAAAAAATTGCATGTTAGAAATACAAAGAATTCAGTATATTCTCAGTAACTCCATTTAACAATGGGGATAAATATTCCACATATCAAAAGCATTTTAGGATGCTTTCATAAGTGCTGTTTGATATTAAATAATTATTTTTGACCAAAAAATAATATTTGCCATAGACATATTTGAAAAAAAATTATCTTACTTGATTTATGGGATTATTTCTCTTATTCTCTGATATTTCATTACTTCTATATTTTAACCTGAATTTTCTTTTCTAAATTTAAGAAAATCCATCATAGGTTTTATATGAACTTCTAAATTAAAAAAAAAGTTTAATATAAATAGAAACAATTTTTTAGATGATGAGTTAAAAAATCATGAAGTAGGAAATCTTCATAAATCCATAAAATTGGTATGCATACATTTGAGGTATATGAAAACATCAGGATACTTTCAGTGTATTTGTATGTATGTCTGTGTGAAAAGTTAAAATATTCATCTTTTCCAGTTTTTCTAAGTGGAATTTATACACATAAATTAACAAACACAAATGTACTAAAAGCAGAAACTCAAATACTAAATTCCACCTTATAAATGATACTTTCATCATTGTCATCGTATTTACATTGTCTTCTGAGTTCAGACGCTTCCTAGAATAATACAGGACTACTTCCTGTCACTCTTTGAAGTTTGATCACTTTGTAATCACATCACAAAGTTTCTTTGTTTAAATATAAATGATTTACCTATTGATGGATATTTATGTATGATGCTGCTGAAAAATACACTGGATCAAATGTCATTATAGATACCTGTCCAACAACAGTTAACTTAATAAAGCCAGCCATCTAATCAGCTCTTTATTACTATGCATCCATGAGTAATTTGGTTAAGCCCTTTTCCAAATTTCAATCAATTTGGCTGCATCATCCAAATTGACTACTGAAAAACAAAACAACTATACCTCAGCAAATCATAAACAAAAGAAATACAAACAATAAAAATGTCTGAAAATGCATGAAATAAAATGCTTTTAGTGGAATTGGAAAGTATTTTAAAAATAAATGTTTTACTGACTGAATACTAAAGCTGTAGAAGAGATTCTTCTGTACCAAAAACAAAAGAAATCCTTTCCAAAAGAACTTGAAATTGTCAATGTGATATCATACTGAAGACTGGTTGACATGTTAATATTTTCTACTTCTTATAATTTTTTTGATTCACAAAGGAACATAGGAGATTTTTTGAAACTATGAATGTTGTAGGAATATTTACTTTGAAAAAATCATATTTTGTCAATGGAATATTCTGAATAGCAGCATGGTATCAATCTCCTTCCAAACCAGATTCTTCTGAGGAAAGGAGTCTGGAAAAGTTTTATAAAAATTGGCATACTCTGATGTTATGAGTGAAAATTTCAAAATGAAAAAAATGTCTTTTATGGCCTGGAGTCAACCAGATGATCTAGTTGATTTTGACCACCCACTTAAGAAACAGATATTTGGGAATTATTAATTATAGATCCTTGATATTGGAAGTATTGAAAGCTAACACCTACTTCTGTACCATCTCAAATGTAGTGCTGTGTGTGTATGTCCGCACATGTGTGTCTGTGCGTGTGTATGTGCATGCATGTGTACTTGTGTGTATACATATGTGTGCACTTGTGTGTATACACATGTGTGTGCGTGCATATGCATACAATTTCTAGTGCCTTTCTTTTTCTTTTTCTTTTTTTTTTTTTGTTTGAGACAGAGCCTAAAGCTGTCTCCCTGGAGAGAGTGCTGTGGCATCACAGCTCACAGCAACCTCTAATTCCTGAGCTCAAGTGAGTCTCCTGCCTCCGCCTCCCAAGTAGCTGGGACTACAGGCGCCTGTCACAATACCCAGCCATTTTTTGGTTGCAGCCATCATTGTTGTTTGGCGGGCCCAGGCTGGATTCGACTCCACCAACTCAGGTGTACCTGGCTGGCGCCTTAGCCCATTGAGCTACAGGCGCCCAGCCGAGAGTGTCTTTCTAACAGCTTTCTTTGGAGCTCTCTTCTCATAATCTCATCCAAATTAATAAGCCCCCCCAAGAATCATGCACTTGTATACTCACTTTTTCTGAGCAAGTGCTAAATTAGTATTTGAATTCATGGTGGGCTTCATTAAATACTGAAGGGTATTTTCTATACTTTGATCTCCATATTGGAGTTTTTACATGTTCCTTTTTACAACTTTATTAAACCTGGTATTCAAAATACTATGGGATTGAAATGGAGCAGATCTGTGTTTTCTGGAGTCTGCTGATTCTAAACTAGTAAAATCTATTCTACCCACGAATGGGGCCTATCCCACCCCATCATCATCACAACCACATGTAAACACACACCTCTATGTTTTGTACCATGAGCATACACATCTCGGAGCAACTTAATGAGTTGAAGTCCCACTATATTAAATAAAAAATATTTATTTTGTCTTGGTAACACCTAGATTAAAATTTGCATTAGTTCTATTTTATAATAATTTTAGAATAATATATAGTTACAGAAGAGCTCCAAAGATACTATGAATGTCCCTGTAAATCATTAATCTGGCTTTCCCTAATAGCATTGCTTTCTGAAATTTGGCATTAGTGGTGTTCTTTACACTTGTGTTGGGTGTTATTTCTTGTCTTTTGATTGGCAGTGTTAGGAAATATGTACTGATTATCTTCTATTAAAAAGACAGAGACTATGTGCTTCCCGATGGAATAAAACTCTAATACTTCTGAAGTATTATTTCCAAAATCTCATATCAAACATCTAACCATAGTCTCTATTTTATAAAATATGCAGGGCCAGTGGGACATATTAACCAACTTCATAAGGATGTGGGCAAGAAAATCCAGACTGGAATGAAATCTATAAGAGCAGTCTTTTTACTCCTTCATCATATAAGAAAGAGAGGAATTTAAAATCTACAGCTTAAAAAACACTTCATGATCATATAAATCAATGTATAGACATTATTTTTTAATCCTGATTTAAACAAATTGTGGAAAACATATGTCACGGGGAGGACTCCAGGCTTTCAGGAAAGAAGGAACAAAAGTAATGTACATTTTTCTATGCCTCGCACTAAGTCTAACAGAGCGTTCCCCACCCCAGCACCTCGACAGAGAGAAAGATGCAGAAAATAAAGCACACAAGCTAAGAAACTCTGGATCTGAGGAACAACATGGTAATGAGCTTGAAGGAATTTCCTTTTCTCTAATACTGTCTAGATTTAGTGTTAAGGAAGCCAGTAAACTAGAAATGCTATTGGCTGCAGGCAAAGATGACTACAACAATAAGCTGCTCTCTTTAATCAAAGGACAAGAAAATGGTCAACCTAATAAAGCTGAAAACTTTCAGAAAATATTTGCTTTACTCTATCCAAATACAACAGAAAAACTTTGTGTCTCTACCCTTACCCATGCAAGAAAAAGCAAAGTGGGAAGTCTAGGCTTTGAAAGTGAGGCAGTAAGAAGAGACCCCAACAATGCCACCAGAGTGGCATTAGGAAGACCAAAGAGCAGTGGGGAAGTGTGTTCTGCCTGATCAGCTGCAAGACCTTCCATCCAATGATGAAGAGGGGGGACAAAAGGAGGAGCCTGGATTTCCAGCACTACCTGGCAGCCCCAAGGTACACCTCCCCCGTCACATTGGCTCTGTGTCACTGGAGAACTAGGGAAAATTCAGGGCTTGCACCGTTCACTAGTATTAATGAGGTCACCGTCGCAACAGGGGTTTCTATGGAAAATCACTTTCCCTATCAAGTACCGGGAAGATCTAAGATTGAATGGGAAAGTTTATAAATAAATGTTTGCATCAAGATGATAAAGATGTTAGAATTAAATGACAAAGTCTTGAAGGAAGCAATCATACAAATGTTACAACAAAATTTCATACACAGATTTGAAAGAAATGTAACAGAAAGGAAAACCTCGGGCAGACAATAAAACATCTCAATATATAAACTGAAGATAAAAACAGAAACAAAATATAAATTTACAACTTAAAAATACTGCACTGGAATAGATAACCTCAGTAGATAATCTCCACAGAATAATGGAGATAACACAGGAAAGTATCAGTGGACCAGAATGTAGAATAAGAGAAATCACTTGACAGAAAAGATGAAAGAGAAAAAGTAAAAGAGCAGATACTCCAGGATCTCTGGGATTATAACAAAAGATCCAGCATCCATATCAGTAGAGACCTGAATGGAGAAGCGAAAGAGGAATGAGGCTGATAAAGAGCTCAAACATATAACAGGTGAACAACTTCAAAATTTCCCTTACAGTGCAAACTTACTAAGGAGCTTAGCAAGTTCCAAAGAAGAGAAACCCAGAGAAATACAATCCAAGATGTATCACCATCAAACTCCTCACAATGAAAGACAAGAGAAAAAACAATTCTTAGGAGAAGTCAAAGACAAAATGATGCCATACTTACAAAGAAACAGCATTTCAAATCACAATGGATTTTATGTTAGAAGCCATAGAGGCCAGAATCAAGAGCACAAGATTTCTAAAGAATGGAAAGGACACATTCTTTTTTTTTAAATTGTTTTCAATTTCAGAATGTTCCTGGGGGTACTCCAGTTTTGATAATCTACTCTCCTTTCTAACAACAGATACGGACCTAGAGACCATTCCTCTTAGGGAAGTACCACACGAATATAAAAACAAATGCCACATGTACTCAATACTAAATGTAAACTAATTGCTCAACATGTATGTGCACATATGAAAGTAAAACTTAATGGAAAGATAGGAAGTGGGAGGGTGAAGCAGGGCATGGGTATATTCATTCCTAACAGTACAATGCACATGCTCTGGGTAAGAGAACCCTTATAATTTTGACTCAATGTGTGCAAAGATATACTTAAATGAACAAAAACTAATATATATTAATATGCCTACTCTAAAAGATGACTGATGGAATATCCTAAACAGAAAAGAAAAACAGGTTTGGAATATTGAAAAGAAAGAACGAACAATATGGTCAATAAATATTTCATTTTCCACTTAAGCTTTATAAATTATATTTAATGGTTAAAACAAAACTTATAACAATGTTTGATGTGATTCTAAAAACATGTAGAGGAAATATTTATGGGAACTATATCATAATAAGTTTAGATAAAAGGTTTTAATGGTATAGAAAATAACTGTTCTTTCTTTGAACTGAAAATAATGACATCAGAACTGATAAAAAACAAACAGGTAGAGAAAGAGACATACTTAAAACAGTATAAACAATAAAGTCTAAAAAATGCAAGTAGACCATGTGAATGCAGAATAAAAAAATAGAAATGATTGATTAAGAGAACAAGTGAAAATCTAAAACAGAATTGTAAACTTCAAAGACTGAACATCAATAATTATATTAAATATAAATGGTCTAAAAATGTCAACATAAAAATAGAGATTGGAAATATGGAATTCAATACATCACCAAATATTATGTTTGTAAAAGAAACTCAATTGTTCTTTAGTGAAATAGAAAAACTTCAGTTAAAAATGGAAAAATATATCATAAAGATTTAATAAAAATACAGTTACTATTTTAAAACTACATAAACTAGACATCAGAAAGGAAAAATATACCAAAGAGAAACTTTGATATCGGATAATGATAAAATAACCAGTCAAACAAGAATACATTGCATACATACGTGCATGTATCAAAGAACAGTTCTGAAAAATATGTGAAAGATTAGACCTAATAGAACTGTGAGGAGAGATATAAAAATCCACAGTTATAGTAGAAGAAATTAACATAGTTGCCAGAACAACTGGATGCAGGTGTATGATAAACAAACATAGAGAAGAACTAAAGAACCCCATCAAACAGCAGTATGTGCTAGATTTAAAATTATCTTTCACCCAGAAATTGCAGAAATTCATTTTAAGTATTCACGAAATATAGAGAGAGATGATAGATCATTTGCTTGGCCACAAAACACATCTCAACACATCTTTAAAAAATGAAATAATAGATTATGTTCTTTGACCATAATGAAATCAAAATTAAACATAAATAATAGAAAATAAAACCAGAAAAACTTCAACATTTAAAAACTAAATTGCACAATTTAATATAACCCAGAAGCTAAATAAGTTTCAAGAAAAATAAAATATTACATGAAAATAGGTAAAAATGAGAATGCATCATAGCAAACTTTGATCCATACAAAGGATCTCTGAGAAGAGAACTTACGCACTAAGCACATACATAGAAAAATAGAAAACCAAATCAAACCAACAATCTAAGCTCTGCACTCAAGAAGAAGTGGAGCAAAATAAACCCTACACAAGCAAAAAGAAGAAAAATTATAAAAATTGGAAAAGAAATCAATAAAAGTGAAGACAAACGAAAACAACAGAAGACACACATAATCAATGAGACATAGACATAATTATTTGAAAAGGTCAGTGAAATTGAAAAACTTCTAGGAAAACAAACAAAGAAAATAAGAGTGAAGACAAAAAATTTCCAGTGTCGAGATTAAATCAGAAAATATCAATCATGGAAGTCACTGTGGTAGCTGAGCAATGCCAAGGGCATGCCCTGGGTGACTCTATACACATTAATACAACAATTTAGATAAAATAGGCTAATTCCTAAAAAAAAAAACACAAACTACCACGCCCACCCAATGTGATATGTATAATTTCAATAGCTTTATAACTAATAAATAAATTTAATTTGTAACTTCAAAAACGTAAGTCTGGACTCCCTGATGATTTTACTGAAGTGCTGACAAAAGCCTTACAGAAAATTAAGACTAATTCCATATAATCTATTTGATGAAATTAAAATGAGGAGAAACATTTCCCAATTTATTGTATGAAGCTTGCACAGTATAAAAAAGAAAACCACAGACCAATAACCTCATTAATATATATACAAACTCTTCCACGAAATATTAGAAAATGAAACTCAACAATGCATAAATAGAAAAATATAATGTGATTAATTGAGGTTTCTTCCAGGAATGCAAGTCAATATTTAAGAATTAAGTAGCATAATGTAGTATATAAAAATCATGTAATCATAACAATTGGTGCAATAAAAGCATGGACAAATTAATTCATGATAAAAACTTAAGAAACAACAACAGAAAAAAGGTAACAGTATAAAGTAAACATTACCTTTAATGATAAGATTCATGAATTATTTTCTTCAACCCCACAAAAATTAGAAACAAGGTAAAGATTCCTCTTTTGCTGTTCATATTTAACATAGTGCTGGAAGTTCTAAATAGTGTAATGAAGTATAAAAAATAACGAAATGATTTACAGCTTTATTTTAATATCTGCTAGAGAACCCAGATATATATGAGATAGAAATAATTGACATTATTCTCAAACGACTGTAGAAAGTCAAAGGAACTAAACAAAAAGCTATTGTAAAAAGAAGGAGAAAGTGAGAGGAAAGTTTACTCAATATCAAGATATAATTTAGCAACAACGGCCAAGAATATGGGGTCTTGGTAGAGGGATGGACACAGAAGTCAATAAAACAGAATAGAGAACTCAGATTTATACACACACAGATTTGCCTAACACATTTTTAAAAGCAGTTAAAGAAGAAAAGATAGGTTTTTTTGTTGGTTTTTTTTTTTTTAGATAGTTAAGCAATGAGAAATCAATGGGTGTGAAGCTTCTGTCTAAGGGTCACATCTCTTACAGCAAGTAACTTTTAATAGATGAGAAATTAAAAATTTTGCTGATAACCTATAAAACGTTTAGCTAAAACTACAGCAGAAATTATTTGGCTATCCAAAACAGAATTAACACCAAAAGCATGATTGAAAAAACCACAAAATTACTAAATTTAACCTTCTTTCAATTTTCAAAATATCTCTGAGATGGACTCTATCAAGAAAATAAAAAGAATATATGAAAATATATTTCATGGGCGGCGCCTGTGGCTCAAAGGAGTAGGGCTCCGGCCCCATATACCGGAGGTGGGGGCTTCAAATCCAGCCCCGACCCAAAACTGCAAAAAAAAAAAAAAAAAAAAAAGAATTACGCTGAAAAGCCTCACCACTAGCAAATAAGCACGTGACATGATGCTAAGCATCATAAACCATTAGAGATATGCAAAGTAAAACCACAGTGAGTTACCTCTACACACTTAACAAATTGGTCAGAATCAATTTTAAAGATAACATCAAATGCTACGGAGGATGCCGAGAAACCACAGTACTCAAAGCACATTGCTTGTTGGTGTGCAAAGTAGGACAGCAACTCTGGAAACAGTTTTGCTGTCAAAAACAGACCCCTAAATAAACACGCAAATGCCTTACAACCCATAAATTGTATTCCAAGACATTCATTCCAGATAAATAAAGGCTTATGTTCACATAAAAACTTCATAGTATCTTGATTATTATAGCTAAAATCTGGAGACAATCCAAATGTCCTTCAATGCTTGAATGCTTAAAAAGGAACAGAAATCCAAAAAACCCATTATAATTACACTATAATATTCATCAATGAAAAGAAACAGACTATTGGCTCTTCTAAAACCTGGATGAATCACCAGAGAATTATGTTGAGTATAAAAAAAGCAAATGTCCAAAGTTTTCATAATTGTGTGTTTTAGTCCATTTTGAACTTCTGTAACAAAATATCTGAGAGTGAGTAATTCATAATTAGCAGAAATGATTTGGCTCACAGCTCTGGAGGTGGGGAAGTCCATGACTAATTGTCCAGCATCTGTCCAAGGGCGTTTTGGTGCCTCCTCACACTCCAGCAGGCAGAGAGAGAAGAACAGACAGGGGAAGCTGAGGCTGAACTCACTCTTCTAAGAGGCACCAATTTCACCGGTGTGAGTGGAGCTACCATGGCTTAATAGCCTCTCCCAAAACCCACCTCTTAATGCTGATGTCTTATAAATTTCATCTTGCATTTTTAAGGGGAAAAATATTCAAACCATAGTACTACATAGACATTTTTATGACATTCTCGAAATTATAGTATTAAACGAGTCACCAATGGGGATTAAAGAGATAGAGGAAGGAAAATATTTCCCAATGAGGTTAGTATGTGGAATCCTGTGGTAATGTGAAAGTTTAGTATCTTGTGTACTTTAATGTCAATATTCTGATTGTGAAGAATTTTTTAGAGATCTATATGTATATTTTCAAATGGACATTGTTGTGGAAACTGAACCTCTGTAGTAACAATATTTCTGAAAACTACATTTAAGTCTATCATTATCTCTAAATAAAAATGTAAGTAAAATATATGTGAAATAATCAGAAAAAATATATATATATGGTCATATTTAATGACATAAGGTGCAGCTTTTAAATGTTTGTGGACATGGTGAATATATTGTGTTTCTGTTAGTGATTCCATATTATTTAGAGATACATACTGAAAATTATTATATGCATGACATCTCAAATTTGGTTTAAGTTTAGCTGGGAAGACAAGCTGGGGACATAATGAGGGTGAACTTGGCCATGGGTTTAGAGTTGTAGCTGCCTGAGAATTAACACAAGGACATTCATGACACTCTGACTTCTAATTTGTGTCAGTTTGATTTTGCCCATAGTAAAAAGAGTAAATATATGTATATTTTAGAGAAATAAATGAGTGTTGGGAATTTGTTCAATGGAGACATTGAGCTAAAAGTTAAGTTAGATTTATAGACTAAAAGGCTCAAAGTGTGGATCCAGGCCACATATATTATAATGAAGGAGTCAATTAAAGAGATGAAATATAGAGGAATATTGTCAACTTTAGTTTTAGACATAATACCCTGTCTTATATCAGAGATTTTTAACAAATTTTTATTTGTTGTTTTTTCCATGAAGCTCATTTGACAGTCTGGTGAAGGCTGTGCACTCCTTTGATTAATTGGCTTAATGCATACAAATACTTAGAATTACAAAGAAAGCCAATTGTATTGAAATCCGGTTGTCAAAACATTAAAGATGTGATACAGTAATATAAGTGCTTTATAATGCATTAAAGTGTTTGATGCGTGAAATATAGAGAAAGTAAAGTTGTAGTCTGCTTTCAAATAGGAGCTCTTTGTGAATACAGTTATTCATCAGCTTTATTATAAGTATTGAACTGTCAGGTGCTCCTAGACCCATCTCCATGTATTGTCCAGAAAATTATTGTAGAGAAAGAGCAACCCAGAGCAACATAGACACCTGTATCCCCTGTGTCACGAGCATACGACTGCTCTGCTTGGTGGGACGAGGACTTCTTGTAGAGCATCCGAGTTGCGTATCAACCGTTTGGAGAGATGAAGATGGCAGGGATGTGCAGTCGTATAAGAATGGGCAAATTACAAAAGCAATGGTAATGAAGTATCTATTGCAAATGATATTTTCATATACGTGTATATAAAATTTTATGTAATTTATATTATACATGCATGCATTTCGAGGGCCAGACTTATTGGCATTGCTAATACTACTGTACCTTGTGAACCATATTTATAATTAAACAAAATTCTAAACTTCAGTAAGTGGTTAATATAAATAAAGATGTAAATTTTCCTCTATAAACTGATTTCTGCATATATCGGACATCCCTGTGGACCTCATTTTAAGAATTTACTTAGAGGAAAAACTAGTAGTAAGTCTTAAAAGAAGTAAGAAGGATAAGAGGTGGAAGTTCCAGAGATTATCAACGTACGGGAGATAGTAAAGTTTGCATAAATGATGCTACTAAAGAAGGAGGGATTTTCAGAAAATAGAAATGACGTGAGGACATAGAAATAGGCCTAGGACAAAAATCATAAAGAGGTGACAATAAGTAGTTTTAAATTTGGATATAAATATTTAACACATGAGATATAAGAATGGAAATTCAGAAAAAATCAAAGGGGAATCTTTGGAAAATAGCATCAAATTTTGTCAAAGGGCAACATGATGAAGTGAAAGATGGACTATCTAAAACTGTCCTTGTCAGAGTTCTAAATTTGTCCTCTGCCATTCTGTTCTACTGTGTATTCAGTCCCAAACTAGTCTAACTATTGTGGGGAAGGGGCTTTGAGATATACTGAAAGCCTTTAATTGGCTGACCTTAAAATGAGGGGATTGTGTTGAGTTGCCTCCATGGTCTCAATCTCTTCAGAAGAGCCCTTAAAAGCCAAAGGTATTTCTGCAGCCAGACTCAGAGAGATGTGGAACAAGAGAAAGGACAGAGAGATGGATGTTGAGTCTAGAAGGTCTGACCCTACAATTGCTGACCTACAGATTGAGCAAGGAGGCTGTGAACCAAGGACAATGGGAAGCCTGGCCAGCAACCAGCAACCTTAGTCCTGCAGCCACGCAGATCTGAAACCTAACAACCTCAACAATCTTGGATCAAGATTCTCCTTCACAGGGTCCAATAGAAAAAAAAAATGCAAGTGTGTTGACACTGTGCTTTGGCTTGTGAAGCCAGAGCCCTATTGTACTTCAGCTTTAGGCCAATGCAAAATAAATGGATGTTCATTTTTATCTACAACAAACATAAGCAGGATGGCATTTATGTGCAAGCTTGACACATACAATTCATGGTATCAATCCCTGAATCACAAGAACACGTTTACACACCAATGAAAGTTTCCAGAAATGTGGAGAGTAGACTTTACAGAAGACTTTTCTACTATCTTACTTGTCTACTTGCTATTAATAAAGGTTATATCTGCAAATCAAATCTAAGTATATACATAATTTTAATGCACAATCAGAGAATTAAGTAATGTGGTAGTGTCTTAGTTCATTTTCGTTGCTGTAAAGGGGTGTCTGAGGCTGAGTAATTGATAAAGAAAACTATTCACCTGCTTGCCCAAAATTTAGTAACACTTACTTGTAAGTCACGTCCATTAAAACTGGGTTCACCTCAAAGTAATAGGAAAATGCAACATAAGGTTAAATTACCTGAATGTATGTCTTGCTCTTTGTCCTTAATGTAAAATATGGATTATGCTTTTGTTATGAGTCTTTTGAATTCACATTAATAAAATAATAAGCATAAGTGATAAAGGCAAAATACAAAGATCATGGAATATTACACCTTTCATAACTAAAAATGAGTAGAATATACTGAATGACAAGAATGGAAGCTGTTAATGCCAGGCACATTCGGTCTGAATGGCAGCTCCAAGCGTTTTTAGCCAGTTATTAAACCTCGTTTACCTCACTTTTACCGCTTACTAAAAGGAGAAAATAAAAGTATATAATATATAAAATTACCATGCACACCGAGGGTGGTGCCAGGAAAGGGTTTGGCACAGTGGCTCCCTCAGAGTTAGTACATAATATACTTTTTAAAACCTCAGCCGCCACTCACCAGTTTGTAACTCCCATTGCAGACAGGATGTGTTCGTGCACTTGAACGCCTGGCTCCATTTTCATCTTAGACAGGGGAGTTCCCAGCTTCTCTTTCTCACTTATCACATCTGAGAGAGCAGTTCTGTTGAAAAAAATAATGGAAACATATATAGTACTTTTATGTAAGCAAGCGAGATTTCCAGATATGTCCATTCTGAGAGCTGCTTCTCCACAATCAAAAAAATAAAAAATAAAAGTCACACATTTTGGAATTTTTTTAAAACGACATTTGTCTTATGTAACAATATGATACATTTGGTAACATCACATATATGTGTGTGAATATAGGTATTTGTATATGTAAATGCAAATGTCATTGAAAAAAATATTAAAAATATTATTAAAAATATTAATACTATCAAAAAATATTATATGCATGACACCAGTGTGGAAGGATAAATAGGCTAATATAGGGGAGCACGAGGGCGACCTCGACTGGGAGGCTCACGGGTGAGGGTTTTGCTGGCACTGACTTCCTGGAGACAATACACACAGACTTGGTTCCATTAAACAGGTTTGTTAATAAAGCAGGGCTGTTTCAGACATCCAGAATATGTGATTATCCAATGCATAAAGCAAGCAGACATGGGTTTTCGGCCAGGTTTGCTTTCCCTAACTGCATCACTTAAGTCATGATAAATTTATAGGTCTCTTAACTTATCAATAAAAGAAAGGAAGAATGCCTTGGTAATGTGTAAGAGCCCTTGTAGCTGTCCTTCTGTGATAAACTCACAACCTACATTGCTGGAAATTGATGCTGTATGAAAGGTTCATCCTTTTAAGAGCCTAAAAACATAAATAATAAACAAGACGGAAATTAGAATACAGATAAAATAAGCTAAGTGTGGAAATGAAGATGAGTTCAAGGAGTCTCTCCCAAGCTGCCTGAGGAGCAGCAGGCAGGAAGGAAGCCCCAGCGAGAGCAGTTGGAAGAATCTCTGCTCCTGCCGAAGATGGCGGGGCATCCGGAGTCAGGTGTGAGGAGCACAGGGGGAAAAGGCTGCAGAACAATACCCTCCTGTCTCTCTATTTCTTGCTTTCCAATTAATTACCCAAATCCCCCTTCTGTCACATTGGAGGGAGGTATGTGTGAGCAGATGGAGAGGCTGGTGGAACTTTGCATCTATATTCTTATCTCCAGCAATGTTTCTCATTTGCCAATTGACAGTTACCGACTGAAGCCTAGTTTCTAAAGCAGAAGAAGCTATATATAAAAATAGAAGGGATCTCCAGAAAGTGTCCAGCCATGCACAATGAGTAATAGAGGCAGACGTGTCTAGCTGGATACTTTCTGGACAGTTTAAATATGTGTCTACTGCTTCGCGTGTCTATACGTTGTACACATTTTATGTAATCTCATCCCCCAAGTTTCAACATAAATACTTTTTTCATAGAAACATTTTGTAAATAGTAATTCTAATCATGGCTCCTCCCACTGAATTTGTCTCCTTTATCTTCAAAGACCCTAGCAGGAGAGTTGTTAGGTTGCATTGAGTGTCATCTGCTCCCAATACACTTGTGAGCTATGTGAAGTGAGGAAGTTTATCTGCCGTCCACTCAAAAAACATGGTAGGAGCTCAATAAATGTTGATGGAATAAGCAAATAACATTAATAACTGTTAGTCAAACAAATGAACAGTGCTACCAAAATGCACAAAGCCATGGCAGAATAATGAGAATTCTAATACAACTTGCAATATGGGCTGCATTTGGGGGACAGAGAAGGGTCTATGTGTACAAAGGAAATCCTGGCTGATGCTAATTAGAGAACAAGCATTGGAGTAAGTGAAAAATAAATTTGCTTTTATTCTATCATTAAACATCCCAAGAAGGAATTTGTCAGATATCAGATAGAGGCAGATCGCGAACGTAGGCCCTCAGGTATCAATGTTCACGTCTGTTCTTCAAGAGCTTTGGATTTGCGTTACTCTCAGGTCTCCCTGCAATGGACAAGAGGGCTTTATAATTGTACTGTTCAAACTTGCAAAAATGGCAGAGAGGAAGCAGAAATAAATTCTTGGCCATGGGAACAATCATTAAAGGACAAAGGGAGAGAAAACAGAATGCACAGAAGCCCTGGTAGTGACTTTATTTAGTGATGAGGGTGCCACCAGCGTTACTCGTGTAGAGTACAGAAAAGGAGCCGCCCAGATGCAGATGTCAGGCTGGGGCTCATTCTTGTTATTGTTGTTATTGTTTTTAATCGTCAACACTTAGTACTGTATCATATTGGATGTTGTTTCATGAGATCTAAGAAAAAACATCAAATGGAAAGAAAATCATTAAAGGCTTTTGAGAGAGAAATTTTATTAGTTAAGAATATAAAGTCATATTATGTCGGATCCTGATGGCAAACAGGTGGTAAATGATTGGAGACAGTTTAAAATAGATTTATCTTTGGCACTGATTAGAAAGGAGATGCCTTGGCAGTTTAAGCAGGGTTAATAGAAATAATTTTTATGTACTCACATGAATTATTATAAATTTTTTGAGGGCACAGAAGTATGCGCTGGTTTCGTGAGAACGATGAGGCAATACTAGTTATTTGTGTTGTACTGCGAGACTTAGATTCAGACACCTAAACAGGCAACTGCACAAGAAGCAGAATTCACATCATCAGAGTCAAGGGAAAGGCTGTTCAGCGAATGTTTTCTCTGGAAACAACCAGATTACATTTTAATTATCTGTATTTTGAGGTTTGTTTGCCTCTTTCATAGAAAGTGATTAGTTTACAATTGGACAATGTACCTATTTAGAATATCTGAAAGTGAACCCAAGGGGACGGAAGCCCCGATGATGTGTTCAAGGCCCCACAAGCAGATGTCATGTTGGAATTCAGAATTCAAGCCATTTATTTTGGGGGGAAGAGAGATCTGAGCAAAGAAGGCAGAGGTCGGGAAAGAGTCTCTGCTGTCTGCAGTTCTGACACCTGCAAAGGGAGAAAGGCTAGAGCCAGGTGAGGGTCGGAGGGCCACTGAGAGTCAGCCTGGATAATGGGAAGCCATGGTCTGATTTGGGAGCACGGCTGGGTGAAGTCTGACTTTAGCTGGTGGTTCATATCTTAGACCATTTTTGGTGCTATTCAAAAATACAGTAAACTGGGGTGACTTATATGCAAATGATGTTTATTGGTCACCGTGTCATGGTGGGGAAATAACCTAAGATCAGCACCCCAGAGGATTCAGTGTCTGCAAGGTCCTGCTTTCTGCTTCACAGACAGTGCCTCCTCGCTGCATCCCCACGTGGTGGAGGAGACAGAGAGAACACTAAAACCCCTAGGACTCAGTCACATCCCCAAAGTCCCCTCTCTTAACATGACCACACTGAAGATTAGGCTTCGGCATGCAGATTTGAGGGTGCACAAACATCCAAACCAGAGCGGCTTTCTGTCGAAAGCTGTTAGCAAAATGTGTTCCTCACGTGTAGTCTCCTAAATGGGGAGAGGAAGAATTTTCTCCCAGGGCTGCCAGCAGACTAAGCCAAGAGCATCCCCGCCATGAGTGATCATAATGTAGGACCTGGTCTGCTCAGGGTAACGCCAACCTCTACGATGCCAGACGAGCTGCACCATGCACATGTCAAGCCCTGGGGATGAGTAAAAGGGATTGGTACTCATTTAGAAATCAAAAACATTGCTCCCCACTACGCTGAGTGACGTCCAGAGACCAGGGCTGAAGCAATAACCTGATGCCCTCCTTGTGTCCTGCAAATCAATTTATCTTCAGAGCTTACATTTGAAATTGTCATTCTTGCAGCATTTTTGAAAGCCGCTCCCTGGACCCAGTTTGAAATCTCCTGATTACTCTAGTCCAATAGATAGGCCCGTTTCTTTTCGGAAAAGAGAAATAAAAACTACAATGGAACAGATTTAAACATATTTAAATTCAGGTTACAGATTTTCTTGGAGGTTGAAAAGAAAAACAAACATTAAAGAAGGAAATACAAAAAATGAACCGCCAAGTTCAGTGGTTTTGAAGACACGTGGAACGGTTACCACAGTGGGGATAGTAACTGTGTTTGTGTGTTTCTTCACTGTGTTCTGTCACTGCAGTGAAAAGTTTGAATTACAAGTTCCAGGCTTGCCCTGAATTCTGTACAGAGAAAGAAACCATTTTTCTCCCTGGTGCACTTTCTATTCAAAGTGAGTGCTTCCATTCAAATGACTAACCACATTTTCTTCTTGGGGAAGTAAAATCACATGAGGGCACCTCATTTCGTGGGACTGCTCCCAGGTGCTGCTTTTCTGAGCTGGCACCCACACACGTAAAGGAAGCCGGTTTTGGTTAGCACCCAATTGTAGTGGGGTAATTGGCACACTTGCTCCGCACACACCTCTGCTAACCACTCTAAACATAATCCCGCTCACCACTGCTGGGTTCTACACATTTTTGGATTGCTCTGACCCTGATGAAAGGAAAAGTGGCTAACAGATATGAGTGAACAGGTTTGCATGAAGGAATGCCTGTGTGCCATCTGGCCCTGTGTTTGTTCACTGTAACAGGGTCAGGGACCTTGCATGGTCTTAATAAATGGCATCAACTGACTGCTTATGTATTTTGGCACTAATCTATGGCCTATGGCATCATTTCCTGGGGTTTAGCACAATATTAATAAAAAGGGCCATTCCAGATTCGGCACAAATCAATGCTAGATCATAAAAGTTTTAATTTTTTGCTAAGAACAAAAATGCAATAGTTACTGCTATTTATGACATTGCCTTGAATTTCTGCACAACCAGTTTGAGATTTGCCTTATTTTTAAATTCCTTATTGGTTTATGTTTATTACTTAGAAAAAAAAAATCTTTCCCCTAGAAGTAGAAAGTGAAATATGGTCCATGCCTACAGGTTTAGCCTCTGGCTTTGAAACACACTGAATTCATTATATTTGTTTGTGCAGCCTCTTTTAATCTATTGTGACAACAAATTAGACTCTGATATAAATTAAAGCAAATTGCAAATAATGAGAAGTGTTTTTCTTTACTTTTTCCTTTCTCTCTCCAACCTGCCATCAGATAATCTGAAAATAAAGAAGACATTTTGAGGAATTTGCACTTCTTTCATTAAGAATTATTTTTAGGAAGGTAAAATGATTTTTCATTAAGATATTTAAGTTTATTTTTCACAATACAGTAAGAAATTTCCTAAAATGGATAACTAAAAAAAACTTGCAATCTTTACGATCTTTTCCCATGTTAATATGCCGTTAATAGTAAATGACTAGTTGGAAACAGATTCATGGTATGAAAAAAACCTTTGTATTACATAGCAGGATATCAAAACAGTGTGAGAAGTTATTCTTCTCATGTAAAATGTCAATTCATCTTGTTTTTTCTGGCATGAAAATTCAGACAATAAGTAGATTGAACATGCTTATGATTTGTTATTAATGAGTTGTCTAATTCAGGATTATGAATGAATAGAGGCTACTATTGAGGAACAGTTTCCTGAAACCTTATTACCTGAACTTCTTCCCACTCCCCAAGTCTGGGTCACTTATCCTTTATCCCTATTTGCTTGACTGGCCCAAGATCCATGCTTTTATGATGCTACAGAAGAACATGTAATCAGTGATGAGTAAGCAATTTGGAAATATATATATACATATTCATACAATATATATATATATATATATTCTTTACAATCCAGGCTGTAGAGTTGCCCATTCCGCACACACAGTGCCTTTCAGACAAGTGAGAACAGTTTCTGTGGCCATTGACTGTTCTCAGGGAACCAAATCCACCTTCCCAGAGCCTACGTATAGTGCCCCAAAGGCGAAGCTCATCTTGATACGGTACCATGGGGAACTGAGAAGGTATAAAAGAAGATTTTGCCTCAGATAATGGAAAATCAAAATTGGAGTCAAGGCCAACCATGAATATAAACCAACCAGGGCTCTTTGCCTGTCCAAGAACTCTGTCATCAGAGACTGGAATCAAGTGTCAACCCCAAGACTTTTTCAATTTGTCCCGGGAATTAAATAACATGAGATCTCTTTTCCCAAGGCACAGGCAATAAATATTAACAATGATTATTCTAGGCAGGCTAAGGCTTTGGAAAACAGTATACACACATGTGTGCACATGTACACAGGGAAACCTGCACACACTAAATCTCCAGATTTAATAAAGAATAAAAAACTTTTTTATTTGTACATGTGTAACATTTTTCTAATAAAATGCCTACTTATGGAACATTCACATTAAACAAAAATAAGTTCCTTGGAATAAGATGTAAAATGAACCGGTACTTCAGACCCCTGTAAGTGAGACCTACTGGCTGGCAATCCTGAGTAAAAGACCACGAGGACGTTCATTTCTATGTACAGAGGGAGATTTCTTTGGCATGGGCAGAAAAGAGAAACAAAAGTATTTTACATCGTTTCTGGATATTCTGGATGGTGAAGAACTCATTTCACCATAATTATCAGGCTCAAAATCATTAGCTATGAGAGGAAAACCTATGGTATAACTGAATGTACCACTGATAATAGACCCATCAATGTGATCATATAACAAAGCCACTGACCCTACACGGATCATTCAATATCAATCTGTCAAGAATCACTTATCATTACACAACAACATTCTGCAAACCAAGGAAATGATAGTCTGTAAAATGTGGTTTAAAAAAAAACAAAACTCACCATTTTCATTGTACTCATGGGTCTAATTCTCCAAAATTTATCATCTCCCCTTAAAGAGTTACAGACATTCTGCATACTCTAGCCCAGGAAAAGGACAAGATAATGATAAAAAATTGTGTATGAGCAGAATTAATAAGATCTAGATGGTGGCAGAACGGATATCAGAGCCACACACTGAAATACATTTTGGAGACACCTTAAAAGCAAATTAGAGCTGATGGTAGAGGAACACTAAGCTCCGAGTTCCTGTTTAATTAACTCATCTTAATTTAGAATGTATGCGCACACCATAAGGTAAAATGTGTTCCTGAAACATAAACACATTCAGAGTTCATTGAATTTTATTCTTGGCTTTCTGAGCCAAAAGATAAATGTAATTTTGCTTGTGATAATAGGCTTAGTGGAAAAAAAATAGTTATTATATTTTTATTCAAAGCCTGTCCCTTCCTCTGCTATCTTTCAAGACTTACATGTTTAAGTACTCAATAATGAGAAGGATATGAATATTTACATAAAAATGAAGTAATTTTGAAAGAAAGCAGAGGAATACATTGAGATTTTAATTTTCACTTTTCTCATTTTTATTTGTACTCTTGGAAGATGTTATATTCCCCCTTTGAAATGATTTATTTCGGTAAATTTGCCATTCTGTATTTGACCATAGAAAAGTACATTGCCACTTTTTTTTTTTCTGTGCTAGTCCTTGTGACAAAAATACCTTTTCACAGAGGACAGAGGGCAGTTAACAAGTTCACATCAACTGAAGCACATGGGACAATTTTTTTTTTTTTAATGGAGAAATTAACCTAACCAAGAAGTTTGGGATATAAGTTAATCTTTTTGTCCTACATAAACATGCATTGAAATGTAATAGAAAGCAATGTTATAAAACAATTTTTCCCATTTCTGTGTTTGTAAGATGATTTTTCTCATTTTCCTGTCAGAGTTAGGAATTATTAAGAAAAAGTAGCTTCGAAGTATTATGTCTGTATTTGGGAAATGTTATTTTAAAAACATTTAAATAAGTGTATGCAGTTTTAGAATCATTCTTTAGTAATTTTCTAATTAAAAATTCTCCCAGAAAGAAAACTCATAGAAGTAATAAACCACTGAAGATTTGAAACTTAAGAGTTTATTTCTAGACCCTGAGTCAAGTTCTGGGCTCTGAATTAGCAGAGCAGTAATTAGGTCTGGTTGGTCACTGTCTCCTACAGGTAGAGGAAGAGAAGGAAGAGCCATGCTCAGAGACACTCCATGGGGGACCACAGCAGCTCTGTCTGCACAGGAAAATAGTCTTGCTGGTACTTGCCAAGTTCTTGAAAGCAATTGTATAGTTGGTTTACTTGAAACAAACCTCAACTTTAGTATCAGATTCTTTCAATAATGAGGAGGCCCCAGAGAAAGGAAACTGATCCACTTTCACACGTTTCGGTGTTCCAAACATTGTTCCAGCTCAGATGTTCTCCTGAGTAGCCTAGCTGTGGCTTGGGAAGCCAGATGGCCATCCACCCTTCTGAGCTCCACAGTTCTTTTTGTGAATCTAAGAGCAACAAATAATCATTTCTTACAGGACTTGGGAAATCCATCAGGGACCAAGATCCCATGATCTTGGACCAAGACTTTGGATCCCATGGTCTTGTTCCAAGATCTCAGCTACTTCATGCTGTTTTCTTTCCTCATGGTGCTGTTGAAGCTTTCCCAGCCTTCCAAGGCAGACACTTCTATTCTTGATCTCAGTGACTCTTGGTAGACATACATGTCCTTGAAATTTAAGGAAATAATGCTGATGTTACCTGAACCTTCTCATAAAGTTCTTCTTGTATGGAAGCCCCAGATGGGCCTTCAGTTTCCATCAGCCCATCACCCCATCACCCTGTGACTCAGTGGAGATAGGGTGCATGGAAAGGCCATCCAGGCTTAGCCTGTGCAGTGGCTTCATCAAATTAGAGTCCTGTGGACTTGCTGACACATGCCAGGGGTGTTTTGTCATATTTCTCATCTACAGTAGGGTTTTCTACAAAGTACACAGGAATGGCTGCCCTACACCTGGCATAAGTGTCCTTAGCAGTTTTGTACCATGCAGTCCAACAAAGTCAGTTTGCCAAACTTATATAGGGCCTCTGATGTGTGGATTGATGTGACCCAGTCCCCGACACCATGTGGCCTGGACTCAGGGCAGGAGTCACACCACTGGGCTGCATCATCTGCTCCCACTTCTAGAGAGAATCACTGTGATTTGGCCCATCTTGAGTCAGAGGTGGAACTCCACGGCCTGTTCTGTGCTGGATCCAATAGGCTAAATTGGTGATGTGTTGAGTGCATGTTGGATCAGTTTCTGAGTCTCATCCATGCTTTTCTTGAATGGTATTTTGTTACGGAAGTCAGTGACCACTAGGTCTCATTTCCAGTTTGCAATCTTTTGCCACAGTCCTGGTTTCTACGTAGAGGGAACTCCTCATTCTCCAACCATGAATCTGCCACTCACTAGACCAGTCACCTGGTGTTTTTATGAGAGTTCATAATGGAACTGGTCTACAGTGTTCTTATGATAGCTTTATCTAGCTTTGTTGCATGTGTAACAGTTATCCCCATAGAAAAACTTACGAAGTAATTCTGCATTTTGGAAGAGTTTGAGAAAGATCAGCGTTACTTCTTTAGACATTGGTTTGAATTCACTAATGAAGCCATCTGACCTTGACTTATGATTTGGTTACTGAATTGGAAGTTTTTGATTACTGAATCAATATCTTCATTCACTGGAGATCACTTTAACTATTCTATTACTTATTGAGTTGGTTGTGTAAGTTTATGTGGTTCTACCAATTCTTCCATTTTATTTAGGTTATAGAATTTGGTGAGAAAAAGTTTCCCATACCATTCTTTCAAACTCATTTTGTTCTTACTCTAAGGCAGGTAGGTGTTAGTGGTAGTATTTTCAGTACTGATGCAAGTAAGTAGAGCCTCTCTTTTGTGGTTAGGCTAGCTAAAATATTTCAATTTGTTTGCTTTTTCAAACAAGCCACTTTTGATTTATCTGACGTTCACTGTTGTTTTTCCATCCCGTTTCATTTATCACCATTCTAACTAATGTTTAGTTTTTCCCTTTGTTCTGTGTGCTTTGGGTTTGTGTGATCTTCATTTTCTACTTTCTTAGGACAAAATATTAGATATTTTGTTTTATGATCTTTTTTAATATAAAAATTTACAGGCACATATTGCCCTCCGATAGCATTCCCGCATCCTCTATTATTTTGTGTTTGGTTTTTGGTTTGGTTTCATCTCTAAGTATCTTCTAATTTTCCTTAAATAGTTTCTTTTCCTCAGACTGGATAAGCTCAGTTGACCTATGTCCCTTGTTGCTGATTCTTTCTTGTGGATATTCAAATGTGCTTTTCAACATCTCTAGGAAAACTTACATGTGTTATTGTACTTTTACCTCCAGAATGTCTATTTGGTTTGTTTACACATTTTCTCTCTTGTTGATGTTTTCTATTATCACGCACTCTTCTTTTCAGATTTGATTTAATTGATTATTATATTGGGCCTCGGAGAATTTTAATACCATTTTCTTTTTTTCCCCCTGAATGAATTTCACTATTTTGATTTTTGTGTGTGTGTGTACCTTATAATTTCTTGTTGAAAATCTGGCATTTTACATAATATAATATTGCAATAATGCAAATCAGATTCTCCTATCTCCCCAGGGTCTCTCATCACTGCTTGTTGTAGTTTGGGGGGTTTTATGGGTGCCTTTTGTGTGTTTGCTTGTTTATTTTCATTTTCATGTGTGGCCATAGAATTCTCTACAGTATTATCTATACAGTCAGCTAATTATTGGACAGATTTCCCTTTAATGTCTAAGCCAAAAAAACTCCCAGTCTTCTTGTCAGAGTGTCTCTGTGCTGCAGCACACACTGAACACTTACCCTGGCCGTTTCCAGTGCTGACTTGGCCCCTACTACTTACTTGCAAAGAACTTTGATGTCAACCAGAGAGGAAAGCTGAGAGTCTAATCCAGTCTTTCTGGAGAGTGTGTACAACATGGGAACATATGTGTTACGAGTTTTCCAAAGCCTTTATATAGCAAAATTTCTCCTTTTCATGTTTTCTCCACAAGTTTTTTGTTTAGTTTACAGTTTGCTCAACTATTCAGCATGGCTCTAAGCAACAGTGACTCAGTCATTTCCCTGTATAAGTTTTGGACAAATAGCTGTAGGTAGCACCTTGAGCACTGGGTAACTTTCAAGTTAGGTAAGATTAAAGCAAAACTTTTAAGCCAGTCTTAAAATAGCTTCTAGCAGGTCAAAGCAAATCACTATAATTCTTTGCAGATAGGTCAGTTATGCTCCTTACAGTATTTGCATTGGGCTCCTGTTATTTTCAAGGCTACCACCCAGATGAGACTAGGATAAGTTGGATAGTACAACGCTCTTGTTCCTGTCAATATTTGCTGCTTTTCTCGAATTCATACTCCTTGATTGCTGTAAGACTTTGGATGGTCCCCAGACAATTTCTGAAAATGTTGGTTGTTACAACTTTTGCGGGTTTTTTCCCCAGTGATTTCATGGAGAAGCACTCCATGAAATCTGCAGTTCCTTACTCCACCGTTTTGACTCCTTCATTGGAACTTAACCATCCCCTTCTTTACTAACTTACTGCTTATCTCACCAGAAACAAATAAGCAACATGCTTTGTGTAAACTTGAAAAGATGGAATCCAATGAATTTCAAGTATTTCTTCTTTTTCTATTGTCTATACGATTTGGCATGATCTGTTTTTTGAAATTATATTCTATTTTTATTTATAAAAATAAATATTCTCTATTTTTTGAGACTTTGAAAAAAAAAAGTTAACTGATGACTCCATGCT
>CAUYON010168448.1:0-12641 GCA_963573935.1 Arctocebus calabarensis
ACAGGGCACGATTCATATACATTCAGAAATATTTTGATCATACTGTTACAGATATCCTTCATGGCATTTCCTTGATCACTATATAAAGACATTAATACTCTACCTTTAATAAGTTTCGCCAGTACCCTGCTAAGATTCACCGTAGGTGTGTTCCCACTACAACCAAACATGGAGGATTTGGCAACTGAGATATTTCCACTTAGAACTCAATGAAATGAAATAGTTGCTATCGCTCAATAGCAAGCTGCAGGTTTCCATCTGTTATGAGAACTCTGATGACTTCAAAGGAGCATTCTTATTTTGAGTCCCCTTTGAAAACTTAAAAGGACATAAATAATTTCAATATGGTTAAATATTTATTTGGAAAACATGTCCTCCACAATCTTATTTAGTGGCTTCCACTCTAGGAGTGGATGGAAAAACACCATATTACTTTGCGTGGGACATCAATGTCTGCTAAGTAGAAATGAGCATCAGTGCTTTTCATTTACTTATCACTTTTTTTAGTGAGATCCTACTCTGCGCCAGGCCCAGGGATGGGCTCTTTGCAATTACTCTCACAGCAGAAATCTGCAGTGTCCACCTGAAGTTTACGTCTATACAAATATCAATGGAACTTTGATTTATGATGATTATCCAATGGGTATAAAGACATTCAATTGACCAAAAATGAGTTTCATAATTGCAAGTGAAAGAAACTGCTAATGCATGTAAAGAATCTTAGTAATTACCGTATCTCTCGAAGCAAGCCTATCCTTCTCAAACAATGCAAGCTGTGTGGCTCTGGCTCTTCTTTACTGCTGTTATCAAATGTGTGGAACAGCATTTTTGGTTCCATCAACATGGAGGAAATGTGAATGATGTCAGCCAAGTTATGTCCAAATCAATGCACAATTACAGCAAATTTGTCACCCACCACCAGCAATCTGCTCAATGCATTTAACTTTTAGCTTAAATAAGGTTTGATTTGCATAACATTGTTTTTGAAAAACATGGCCTTTTTTGGTTTGAAAAATCAGAGTAAAAATATAATTATAATTGAGATCAGTACTGTTACTTTCTAGGTGCAATTATTATTATTATTATTAAGGAACTTATTTTAAGAGGAGACAAACAATATTTTTCAGACTATAAATAAATACATGTCCCCCGAAAATTTGATAAATAACTGTTTATTATTATGATCACTTTAGAAAAAAATTAATGTTCAGCAACATTCGGTAGATTTCTCATCTATCCTTAGCTTTTTCTTAATCAACCAATCCAATACTGGAAAGAATTCACAATCTGAATAATTTTTCTCTTCCTCCCAGATGGATAGATAAACTGCAACAGTACTAATAGAGTTAAAGGGCTTTAGTTTTTGCAGCTGTGAAGAGTCAGCCCTCAAATAATTTAATAAGCAAAAATGATATTATTTCTTAATTATGTCTTTACATCTACATCTGGTTACATTCACTATGGTTTACTAATACTCAATTCTCCTCCAATGTAGACGTTCAGAAGGATTACATGCCCCTGATCACGAGAAGTTAGGCAAGTTTCTGTGATCATTCCCAAACAATGAAATAAAAATGAAAGCAATGTGCACCACTTGGGAGCTATCTTTTTCATTTGTGCTGCCTTAACTGAACACCTGAGACTGTCTTCATACAATAACTAAGAAAATGCCATGAAGGCTATGTTAAACAGTTTGATGAAAACATTTCAGATTGTATATGAAACCAGCACATTTTACCCCTTGATTGCACTAATGTACACGGCTATGATTTAATAAAAAAAAAGAAGAAGAAGAACAGAAATTTATTTCTTGCAGTTCTAGGGGCTGGGAAGTCCAAGATCAAGGCACCAGCATCTTGTGAGGAACTTTTTGCTAAGTCCTCATGTAACAGAAGATGGCAGGGCAAGAGGGGACCAAACTCCCTCTGCGAAGCACTTTTATCAGAGCACCTAATCCCATTCATGAGAGAAAGAGCCCTCATAGCCTAATCACTTCTTAAAAGCCTCATGTCTTAGTCCTATCACATTGGCAACACGTGAACATTAGAGGCGACACGTTCAAGGTTTAGCAAGAGCTGTGAGACTTACTTTCTGATTCCTGATGTTGCATCAGTGATTGAGGAAACAAGTGGTAAAACGCTGATGCCATAGAAAAAATCAGCCTGGATTGCACAGACAGCTCAGGGAGGACACTGCCCTGACATTTTGCCTAGACTCATAGTAAATTTTGAGTGAAAAACAATCTTTGTTGTGTGAAAACTACTCCTATTCTGAGGTTATTCATTACTGTAGCATAGCTAGCCTCTGCTCACATATATAGAGAAAAGTGTATAGAGATAACATAGAAAGTATGTAAAGATAGTTGGAAGACATCCTCAATTTGTTAGAGTTTGTACTAATTTTTGCCTTTTTAAGTCTCTCATTCTTTTCCCCTTCTCTGTGCTCCCATATTTTCTCATCTTCTGACACTGAGTTGGTTTTATTAATTCAGATATGGTCACAAAAATAATATCTATTAGGACTGAGATGAAAAGTTAAAAGATAGCCGGGTGCTGTGGCAGGCACCTGTGGTCCCAGCTACTTGTGAGGCTCAGGAAAGAGAATTGCCTGAACCCAGGAGCTGGAGGTTGCTGTGAGCTGTGATGCCACTGCACTCTACAGAGGGCAACAAAGTGAGACTCTGTCTCTAAAAAAAAAAAAAAAAAGTTAAAAGAGAAAATCTTTTCTATAGACAAGATAGAAGATGAGAAACTGGGCACCAATGTGTCAGAAAAGTTTCAAGACATGATTTTGAGCCACAAACAAAATATTAAATGAAAACACAGTTGATTAAAATTAACTGGATAAAAATATATATGTGTGTATTTGTGTGTGTGACATTATATACATATATGTGTGAACAGAAACGCAAAGTAAACAATCCTGATAAATGATAACATATTAATTATCTTAAAATTTTATGAAATTTCTTAAAATCATGATTTTTGATAATTTTTTTTCATTGTGAGTCTAAACAAGATAAAACCCTGATAAGTCGCTGCATTGGCTGCACTTGTGAAGGATATCAAATGATAGGACACAACGAAAGGAAGGTTTCTACCAAGATAGACATCACAAAAAATCCTAACGCTGCCAATTAATGGGATTCTAAGACTCTCGGGTCACGTGTGGTGTAGAGTAACATGCAAATAACTAAGTGTGCTTTATGACAAAACATATCTCTATTCTGTGGTTCTTTTTTTTTTTTTTTTTTTGCAGAGTTTGGCCAGGGCTGGGTTTGAACCCGCCACCTCTGGCATATGGGGCCAGTGCCCTACTCCTTTGAGCCAAAGGCACTGCCCTGTTCTGTGGTTCTTTATTACTGTATTCTCTATTTTTATATTACGAAGAAAAATTCAGTCCTCCTCTTTGGACTTCAGTGTCTCCTCTGTAAAATTATGGTGTTAGACTATTTGATGAATTAGAAAACATCTTGACCTAAAATCCTATTATTCTGAGCCCACTCCTTCTTTGTTTATCTGATTTTTTCCTTTTGTTTTATATTGTCATTTTAATGTGGAGTATTGAGCAAGGAATTTCAGAGAACTTAAAGTAATATTATTTTTTCACACTCTATCCATTGCAAGAATGAATAGCAGAAGTATAATAGATGACAGCTGTAGAACTTACCAAATGTATTGGAGTAGTTTATATGTATATATAGCCAGAAAATTTTCTTTTGTTTTTTTTAACTGTTCTTAAGTATTATTACATGATTAGGTGTCCTAAGTTTCCCTCTCTTATTCTCCGGATAGCTCTTTAAAAATTATGTATAAGTTTTAGTTATTGCACACATAACACTAATAAAATCAGAGAAATTAAAATTGAAAAAAAGTGCAAAAACTTATGTTAGTCTCAGAAGAAAGTATCTCCCAAATATATTCTTTTTGTGTGTGTGTGCTTACCTGTTTATATGGAGGCATGCTTTTGCCATTGTGATCATCTTACAGGTAACATTTTTGTATTCTTCATTTTTTGTCTAATTTCCTTAATAGACATTTTCTCATGTTGTTCTGCTTTTTCCCTTTTCTTCTTAGGACAAGTTTTGCTACTCAGAACTACCTTCCAGATCTGAAAATATCCTTAAATAGTAGCATTTTCCCCATTTTCCCCTCTTGCTGTTACCACCATTTTCTATATGTTGCCTTATCCCAGTAGAGACAGAAATTCCAACAAGAGATTGATAGGTATTTTAGATCTATTTCAATCTTAAAAGTATTGTATCTAATTACAGATACACATTTTTAAAGAAAAAAGAAAAATAAAAGTAGGTACAGATGGAAACAATAAAAATGATTAAAGCATGGGAAAATGCAACCTCTGAGGAAAGATAAAAGAACATGAGATTATTTGTTCTTCAGAAAAGAAAACCAACAACTGAGGGGTAGAATATTCTTAAGGAATGTGCAGAATTATCATAAGAAGGAAAGTTTCTAGTTTTATTTTTTTATTTTATAATAGAACATAGATAAAGGGGTTTAAATTGTGATTAGAGTAGGCTTAAAGGCCCTGTGATGGCATACCTCTGGGACAGAGCAACGAGCCCTCGTCAAGGAAACTTTTGACAGATGTGAAATATGCAGGTGTTTCCTACTTCACTAGAGGGATGTGTCTTGCCACATGCTGACTATGAGTAGTTCTATTCTGACATTATTCAAGATGCTGTGTTTATTTTGTAGTGTTTAATGTCTATTCCAAGTCATTGTGACCTTCAATTATTGTATCATTATTACAGACACCAAACGTCATTATGAAGCATTCTTCTCACAATGGATACTGAGCTCATTCTCCAAAATAAGTTTAGTCACCCAATCCTACCCCTTTGTCCTGGATGGTTGAATACCTTTCAAAGCCAAGATTGCAAGAAGCAAGGAATTCTCTGCCACGGGATTCTACTTCCCCCTCTGCTCTCTTCTGCTGCATCTAATTTAATCAACATGTGCAGCCACCTGCTTCAATACAGACTTCACTCAAGAATTCTTTTATAGATCACATGCTAGGTAATTTTTCAATGCTATCATTATTTCAATGTAGATTTATGAGCATCTTTATTTTCTTGGAAATGCAAATTACCACAACAATGAGATACCATCTTATACCGATCAGAATGATCATGATTAAACAGTCAAAAAAACGCATAGGTGTTGGCAAGGATTCGGTTAGAAGGGAACATTTATACACCACTGTAAATGGAATGTAAATTGGTCCAACTTCTATGGAAAACAGTATGGAAACATATCAAAGAACTCATAATGGATCTAACATTCTAGCTAGCAATTCCACTACTGGGTATCTATTAGGTGGAAAAGAAATTATTATATCAAAAAGATGCTTGGACTCTTATATTTATCACACTACTGTTCACAATAGCAAAGATTTGGAATCAGCCCGAGGACCCATTAACCAATGATTAAATAAAGAAAATGTGGGCCACTTTTCCTGGGCAATCCTGATGACAGTGGCTGAAGCAGCGCCAAGGTTATCCCCGTTTCCCCCTCCCCTCCCTTCTCCCCCTGACTTCCGGCCCACGCCACTCTGCAGTCCCAGTCCCACTGTGTCTCAGAAGCTCAGAAGTGAAAGAAGTGGTTCTTCCAGAAAGAACTGAAAAGACAACACTGACGGCCAAATAGACAAGCGAGGACAAAAATCCCGAAGCTCTGACTTCCTCATAAACAGGCCCCACAAAGGGCAAAATACCTCAACGCAGGCGACCACAACACGGCCAAAGCCAAGATGAAGAATAAGCAGTGACTGGTAACCTCATCCCCACCCCACAGACCTGCCCCAGAGAAGGTCCTCACTTGTCACCAGCCAGCTTGCAGGGGACCCTCGGCCCTTCAGTCCCCCACTCCTCACCCACTGAGCGTTTCTATTTCGCAGGCAGGGATGGACCCAGCACCCAGTCAGACCTTCTCAGCTTGTTAGTGACAGCGATTTTGCTGGGGGCTGCTGAGAAGGTGGGGTGGGCTGAGAGGGTCTCTGAATTCACTTCTCTGGTTACACCGAGACTCCCACACCCACGTTGTAGTCCATGAAGGGCCCAGGATAGGCAAGACTCGGATTGGATGATCCTGAAACTCATTTTCTGGTGTGAGAACCTGGAGAGATGCGGTTTCCCTTCTGGAAGAGAACGTCCCCGAGTGGGTTAGGTTGAGCCTTGGGAATCAGTTGGCAGGTTTTCCATCCCGAGGCTCACCTGACACGGAGGGCAAGACAGACTGAAGGGGGCACTTTCTGTGCCTCTGAGGGTTTGGTCCTGAGGCTGCTGGTGCTTCCTGTTTCCATTCTGACAGGGTTAGAGAATCCTCAGAAGGAAAACCCACCTCACTGGCCGAAAACTGCAATGCCCACTTACCGTCCTTTACTCAGTGTCCCTTACACTTGACCCTGGCTCCCAAACGACTAAAGATGGGTGACCGCTATTCATGGAAAAGGAGCGCCCTCTCTCTCCCTCCCTCACGTTGCTTGTGAAGGCTTCATGGGCTAGTTGAAAGAGCGCTGGTTTCGGAGTCAAGGCTTCCGGTTCAAGTTCCTCTCAGTCTCAGCAGAACCGATGATGGCCAAGTCATTCAGCCTCCCTGGATTTCTATTTCCTCACCTGTAAAATACAGTTAACAATATATAAAATTGATTCTGATTCTAAAATCCTATAATTGCCAGCAGAAAAAAAAAAAAAAGAAAACAAAAAAAACCTGTGCTATCCGTCATAAAACTAATAGTGAGGAAGCCCAGGGGTGGTGACCCTCTGCTCTCTGATACCGGGAAACCATCTGAGGACGACAGGAGAAGAGAAGTGGTTGACTTTTGAGGGTTATAAATGCTGGCAAGAGAACCTCGTAGAGACCTCATGAGGCCTTGAAGGTTGAGGAAAAACCTAAGAAGTTAGCAGTGGAAGCTTCTTACCTCTGACCCACCCACTTTCCCAGCCTACATCTTGGCTGCTAACAAGGAGTGAGGGCTGTGGGCCTGAGGAAACACGCTCCGTCGTGCACATGTGTTGACCCAAGATTCAGATGAATCAAATGCCAAGTGTAATCAGGGAAAGCGCAAGGAAGGAGTAAACTGAACCGAGTCTCTGTTGCTCAGTGCTGCTGGAGCAAAAGGTTCTCAAGAGATGGTTGTGGAGGGAGCTGGGGAAAGTGGCTACGGAAACAGAAGAGGAAAACGAAGAAATCTCTCCCTTCTTAGAGCTCAGCAACCAGCTCTCCTGCAGTAAGGAGAAGGGCCAGTGCTGATTCACCAACAAGTAGAGGTGCAGGTGACCAGCACCTTCAATCTGCTTAGCTCCAACTTGGCCTGAGAGAAGGCCCGGGTGAGAACTGGCTATTCCGAAGGGTGAGATTCTGTAATCCTCTCTTGCCCTCTCATCACACCAGTTCTGATATACCAAACATTCGGGCCACTGAGAATGACTGATGCATTAGCTGACAGGCATCTGGGGGGAGGAGGTGTGTGTGTCTTTCCGACTGGTCATCCCATTTTCAGGCTGTCCTGCAGATTGGATAGGAAAAAGTTGGCGAGGAAGGAACGGGGAGAGCGGGATTCTTGGGCCTCCTAGCCCCAAACTCCTTGACTGTCACTCGTAATTGTGTATGCCTTGTGTGTTGCTTGGTCCATTTTCTCATGCTGCCATCCTTAATCTAAGGTCCATGAGGGAAGGGGAAAATGCCAAATGTCATTGTATACATGCCTCAACTGTTCCAGCCATGTTGTACATAGATATATCATGTTAGTACATAAATATATATGCATATATATAATGTTTTATGTTAAAAAAAGAAAAGAAGGTGTGTAGATATACACTGTCGAGCACTACTGGGCCATAAAAAAAGAATTAAATCATGTCTTTTGCAGCAAGATCGATGGAACTGGAGGCCTTTATCTTAAGTATATAACTAAGAAAGCCAAATACCACACACTTGTTCTCACTAATAAGCAAGTGCTAACTAATGGGAAATGCGGCCAGAAAGGGTGGGATAACAGGCATTGGAGGCTTGGAAGAGTGGGGGAGGAGGATGGGAATACCCAATGGGTGCTTCATGTACTAGCCAGGGAGGGTGACCACAGAAAACCCAGCCTCCTCCACCATGCAAGAAGAGAGCTGTCCGCAAACGCACCTCTTGGGGGTATTTCTTGTTTCCCTATATTAAATCACCATTCTGACATCCCAAATTTTACAATTCTCTTTGTCACAGAGGAAAACAATCTTCTTGACATAGGCTCAGGGCTTCCATTTTTTGTGTCCAAATTTGTTCCATTTATGCACAGAATTTGAAATTCTCTAAATTCTTAAAGGCATTAAGGATCCCATCATCTTGAATTTTATAAGTAAAACCCAAACTTTAACTCAGACTCCATGACTTCAAATCCAGGCTGAAATGCTAATTGGTTTTTTGGCTTTAGGAGAGAGTTCTCTTTGTGGTTTATGTTCTTTCTTCCCCAAATTGAATTCACATTATAATTTAGTTCACATCATTGCGGCTTTAGAATGATAATCCCCCATCCTCAGTTCCAGAACCTTCCTGAGCACACTGTTCTCCCTTCTTCCTACCTTTATTAGATTTGCTACCTAATATCCACCACAAAAACAGTTGAGGAAACAACAACAACGTGAGGAAAAAACGCCCACGTTTCTCAGTTAATAGGCCATCGTGACTCAGGGTGAGGAGTCTGTCCCACGAGGAGCAGCTCTTCAAGTGGCACATTCATTCATCTTCTCTCCTGCTCCCAACATTACCAACTATTCCACCTGCCCCATGGCATCACAAACTCTCAATCCTTCTCTGGTGTGATGAAAACCCAAGGCATCAACTATTTAGCAAAATGTCCTTGTACCCGTTCTTTTCCCAGAAAGCATTTCTCTGCCAGCTCTTGAAATAGTGACACTGTGCCCACCTCATTTCTCCAGGTCCTGGTTCAGCCACTCTGTGGCTTTGTGACTTGTCACGTCACCTCTCCCACACAGGTATCATTCTCTTCCCCTCCAAAGCAAGAATTCTTCCATGCACGGTTTTAAATGGATGAATGCATGTGACATGCCCCGCAGAAGATCTGGCCTTGGCTCATCCATAATAAATTGTAGCCTTCTTATCCCTGAATTCATCACGTTATAATAATAACCACAGGACACGAAAACTCTGACTGTTACTGACAATATCTTTTCCATTATTGGCAGTCACTCCCTCTCCTCCTTGCCCCCTGTGCTTCTGCACCCTTAATGTGATCCTTGCATTCTCCATGCTGGAAGTGAATTTGCCAGTGAGAATGTAGGCCCTTCCTTTGCAGAGTGCCCTGGGGTCAGCCTTGGGGACAGTGGCCCTGCCACAGTCCTGTGGAGTTCTCTCACAGATAGATATGATCTAAGTTCTGGATTATATATATATTCCAGCAGACTGGAACCACTTCACCAAACAAAGTGAAGAACACATCTTCTTTTCTTTATTGGACAATTCATAACTCAATAAATGTTGTACCTAATTAGGTGTGGGCTTGGGAAACTACCATGTTTCTATTCCTTAATTAGTATTTTTAGTGTCTTTGGGGCGATTACAAGCACAATGACTTTAATAAGAAACAGGGACCAGTGAAATGGGTTTTTGTTTTGTTTTGTTTTGAATTGTTTATTTTATCTGATTTTTTTCAGAGTCTTACTTTGTCACCCTGAGTAGAGTGCCGTGGCACCATAGCTCACAGTAACTTCAATCTCAGGCTCAAGATATTCAATTTTTTTTCTAATGTCACGCTAACCTTCCAATATTAAAGGCTGAATGTTTAGGAGAAGATAAGTTATATCCACTGGGCTTACAGGTGGATTTCATGGTGTCACTTAGACCTACAAAGCATGTTGCTAAACTTGCTTGAGAAAGACGGGGAAAAGAAACATAGCTTGATGCAAATTCCTTTCAATAGGCCGATTTGACTGTGTTTGAGAAAAGAATAAAAACAAATATGCCAGTTAATGAAGATCCAACTGTGTATGTTGTATTTTAAGAGAAAATTCCCTCTTTTTAAAGGCATGTTTGGAGCATCAAATTGTCTTTTACTGAGTGCCTGTCCTGAGCTAAAAGATTTTATTAATCATTTCTAGTATAAAATTAAAAAGAAACCTATGAAATATGCATTGTTATTTTCAGGTTAGAAATGACAAACTGAAGCCCCAACAGGGAAACCTGCCAAACCAAACAAGGAAACAACCACAAACACCTGGGCCCTATGGTGTGATCTAGAACTCTGTAGCTAAGTCTCCTCCTCCTCTTCAGATAGTTCATTGGGGCCCAGTCACAACTGTGCCCTTGATTGTGTTGACTGGCAGTCCAGAGAAATGGGTGCTAAGGAAAGACTCAAAGGTATGGAGCAAACCATTCTATTCTACATGTCTGAGCTCTTTCTGGACACACAAGCCTCTTCCTCCTTCTTTAAAAGCATCTCTTTAGCAACTGGCTCATACCTTGGACTGTGGTATGGAGTGGGCTGATTTACAGGAAAGTGCCTGGAGCACGGTAGGTGATTAGCAAGTTTTATAAGTTTTCCCTTTTATACTTTCATCTACCTACCTTAAAAATGTGGATTATACACATACCTGCACATTTTGATAAATTTTAAAAAAATCTTAAATCAGAAGAAAAGTATATAATAATGACTCTACGAACCACTATTTTAATTACCTTGCATACTCTTTAACTGTCTTTTTGGGTATATATGATTGAAATCTAGTATTCTAGTACTGATCAAAAGTACTTACTATACATTCTCTTTTATATGTGGCTATTTTCATTTAAAATGTCAGAAACACTGATCTATGTCATTACATGATTTTCTATGGGGTGATTGTCAATATCAGCAAGTTATCCTATTTTTTTCCCACAAAATTTAATGTTAAGAGCTTTCTTTTTTATGAATACCTTTCAAATTATCAAGCACTACATTTTATGGTTGGGAAAACGTCACCTTTTTAACTTGTTTCCTAAATATTCTCCTTTTTCTGTGTCTTTTTTCTATTTATTTATTTATTTTAAGGAGACAGAGTCTCACTCTATTGCCCTCGGTAGAGTGCCCTGGCGTCACACAGCTCACAGCAACCTCCAACTCCTGGGCTTAGGCGATTCTCTTGCCTCAGCCTCCAGAGTAGCTGGGACTACAGGCGCCTGCCACAACACCCGGCTAGTCTTTGTTCTTTTTCATGTCTCCATTAATTGGCTGGTTCAAAATGATGTCCTGTTATTTTTCATGGTTACCATGATGATCACCCCACATCTATCTGAACATTTTCTCTCTAATTATGCATGTCGTGGAGTAAGCTATTCCCAAATCAGAATGCTCTTCCCATTGTCCTCCAAGTTATCTCTTTTTATTCACATAATCTTCACTTTTATCCAACTGATAATTAAGAAGCCATAGTCACATGTTTTATATACTTCTTATTTTCAGTCTCTGGTCATGCAACACTTTTTTGGCCTGAATGTTCACTCAATGGAAATCTTTTTAATATCTCAAAATTTCCATTGTGGGGATCGTTGTTTTTATTCACCTCTGGGTCAGCTGATCTACCTCTCAAATGAATCTTTTCCTCTACCAAATTAATTGCAAGCTGATTTCCTAGTGGCAATGCCCTTCCTCCACTTGCATTTTGAGTTTATACACTGAGACTTTTTTTTCTGACTGCTTGCCTACCCCTCACACACAGTTTTCCCCTTGTTATCACTCTCTGCCTCTCAGGTACACCTGTCAGAATCAAGAATGTGTTTAGTTTCTTTGTTGTACCACAGGGACTGCAGAGTTTCCCTCTGTGGTGTCTTCTTAAGGGAGAATTGTGAGTCAGCTCTTTGACTCTCCTAAGTGCTCCATTCTGCTTTATTTGCCCTCTACTACAGAAATGCTTTCAAAGTCCTGTTTTGAAGATAGAAGTTCCCTAGTTTTGTTGCTGTCTGTCTGCTTTTCCCATTGATCATTTCCAAGGAGACTTTTAAAATACAATACAAATGAATTTTAGAGAAATAATGAGCAATCTGGTAGATTAAATATGTTCTTTTTCATTGTCTTTTTCTTTTTTTTAATTTTTATTAAATTATAATTGTGTACATTGGTGCAATCATGGGGCACAATGTGCTGACTTCTGAAATATTTTCATTGAACTATTTAACATAGTCTTTATGGCCTTTTAATCACTATATGAAAACATTTATATTCTACATTTAGTAATTTTCACCTATACCTTTCAAAGATGCACCGTAGGTGTGATCCCACCAATAATCACCCTCCCTCACCCTATCCTCCCTCCTCCCTTCCCCTCCCTTGCCCCTATCCCCATTTCTTGTGCTATAACTAGGTTTTAGCCTTCATATGAAAGCTATAGATTAGCTTCATAGTAGGGCTGATTACATTGGATACTTTTTCTTCCATTCTTGAGATACTTTGCTAAGAAGAATGTGTTCCAGCTCAAGTGCCCATTGACCCACGAGTGGATTAATAAATTGTGGTACATGTATACCATGGAATACTATGCAGCCTTAAAGAAAGATGTGTGTTTACATGTGATGTCTTTTTGTTTTATCTAAATCTGTCAGTCTTACTTCCAGTGGACATCTGTACCCACCTACCCAGAA